>WSTH01000686.1:0-19742 GCA_019616345.1 Ceratobasidium sp. 395
GAGGCCCTGCAAAGGATAATTGGCGTAGTTCCTGCATTTATGCGCCCCCCTTTTGGTAGTTACAACGGTGAGCCCTTAAATATATGATCAGAGAGTATGCTCACAATCCCATGCGTAGACAATGTCAAGGTATGAGGGAGTGGATATGATATTTTCGATCCAAGTAAACTGTCGCTACTCGTCAGAACGTCGCCGGTGTTCGCAAACAGAGTATGTGAGTACTTTCCCACTTTTGAACGAAGGCTATACGCTAACGATATGGCACTCTCAGTGCCATTTGGGACTTTGATAGCGAGGATTCTATCGGTGAGCCACTGAACCTCGAAAGCTTCGCCTTTGCTCATCAGTTCGTTGTCAGGTGCAACCCCCGCCCAGTCAAAGAAGCTGTACGATGCGGTTATCAAGAAGAAACCTTCCAACATCCTGGCTCTTAACCACGAGGTGTACAAGGGAACTGCGCACGAGGTGGTACGTAGACTGCACAGCCTCTAACTTCATCATTGCCTAATAATAGTCTACATCCAGATTCCCTACGCCATCAAGAAGTTGCAGGCAGCTGGCTACAAGTAAGAAATTTTATAAAATTATTGACTGCGTCTAACCTAGGCCTTGGTCATTCGCTAGGCTAGTTACTCTCTCTGAGTGCCTTGATGGTAAGCCTGCCTACCAGTCCGTTGGCAAGCCTAGCAAGCCTGACGTAAGTCGGCTTTTTCCTTCTTCGTTATGTGCGTTGACTCAATCTTGGGGTGCCAGTCATCCTGGCACTGCTAGGGGTCTTTATATTGACCGGTTTTGTTGGACGATCGACTGTTCATGTTTGTTACATTGACCTACCGCTCATTTCGTTTTGTCGTGTTGTAATGGATACGCTTCACAGCCCTAAGAAAACGTTTTACATAACGTCCTCCCATCGTAACACGCTCGAGGCTGTATGAATCAGAGGCACATCTGTTGATCCATCGCGATCACGTGAGCGTGGCACTCCCAACTCGAGGCTGAACAGTTTTCAGACGTAGCTTATAGGTAGGATGATTTGACAGCTATGCAATATTACACGATAGATAAAGGCTTTGGCCAAGGGCTACCTGATGCAAAGCTTCGGGTGGTGTTTATGATACCGTATCTTAGCCGCTGGATTAGGATACAAGTGGCGACGTAACGGCAGCTTCAAGGGCAATAACATTGTTAATTGATACGTCTAGTTGAGAAAATTCAAGGGTATGGGCCTAATTAGTGTTTTCTCGCGCAGTTGTACAGCTATGACAATTAACCGGTGCGTTGTCAAACCTACGCTTGGGCTTGTTGCTCTCACGGAATATTTCGGCAGCAAACCCCACCTATGAGTCAGTCGACATACCAAGGGCCAGTAGCATATGTTCATCTTTACTTTATAGCTTATATGCGCCAAACCAAACCAGATCAACAGGCGTCTTGGAAGTGATTATTGCCCAATCTTGGTTTTGTCACGCTCTTGGTTGTCTTCAATTTCGCATCTTTTGAGGTCTTAAAAGTGAGAACTTCGCGCTTTCTTGCTTGCTTGTTCCAGTGGTATGGCGTTATAATTAATGAACATATACTTGCCATCCGGAGCAGATAGGAAGCACTGGCTTATCCTTCTCAGACTAATCACGGACAAGGGTAGCAGTAAATACCAGTCAATCGGTAGCACCTTTGGTCTTGATAGCTGGCTTCCACTGCAGCTAAACGAACAAACCCAAACCGAGAACATGATGGTCTTACAGTGGGTGGCCAACGTTGCTACATGATTATCTTATCTCATGGCACGTGACAAGTTTGTGCTCAAGCCTGATCCCAGATCATCTCAATGCGGTTAGCCGACCAAGCGAGAAAATTCCCCAGTCGCATTGCACTATAGGCCTACTTATATTAAACCGGAGTGAAGCGCACGCGACAGCTATCCGGTCCCCGTTACTGCAGCCTACACGATACAACCGGACTTCAAGCCCTTCGCGAGCTTTGTTTGATCACCAGTATCTACTCGACCAACTAGAGTACTTTAAGATGGATCTCGGGTTTAAGCAAGTCCACATTCTAGTTACTGGGGCTTCTGGTGATATTGGGTCCGCAATCACCAAGCTATTTCTGGGTAAGTCATTACCTACCTAATGTGATGATCCTACCCATAATCTTTATGTTTCTTTGCGAAACAAAATGATAAGAACACGGCGCATACGTTACAGCACAATACAACACGAAGCCGGGGCCTCTCACAGAGATTAAGGCCAAGGTATCGGACAAACTTGCGATTGTTCAGGCGGATGTCACAAGTGAGGCCGCAGTCAAGGAATTGTTCGAGCAGGCAGGCCAGTTTTTTAAGCAAGAAGTACAAGTTCTAATATGTAACGTGTCTTATTTTGCATGTGTGTCACCTTTTATCTGACTAGGTGCAGTGAACCATGGGATCTTCCCAGCGGATGACATCGACTTGGTAGATATGGACCTCTCGCAGTGGCAACGCTGTGTCGATATAAACATGACTGGTGAGCATACCTCCGACATCATCGGTGTGCTTGTCTCAAGGGCTAACTAGAACTTATATAATTATAGGCTCATTCCTCGCAGGCCGAGAGTTTCTTCGGCGTCTCCGTCAGCCTCGGGCAAACTGCGAGCCAGACATGTCTAAAGTAGCGGTCGTAGTGACGGGCAGTACTTCGGGAGACTTTGGAGAAGAAGGTCACATTGGTAAGTGCGACCTCCGATTCCAGTCAGTTGGATTTGGGGCTGAGAGACGAGTTGCGCAGACTATGCTTGCACAAAATCAGCTCTGCAAGTTGGATTTATTCGCACATTGAAGAATGAAATTGTCAAGATTGCCCCCGAAGGACGGGTCAATGCCGTCTCGTCAGGATGGGTTGATACAACTATGGCTAAGCCACTATTTGCCAACGAAACCCTTCTTAAACGTACATATGCAGCGTAAGTTAATAAGTTTCATGGGTCGTTCTGCGGCATCGTCAGAGAGCTCATTATATGCGCCTGTTCCAGTACACCTTTGGGTAGAATCGCCACGACACATGAGGTGGCTACGCAGGTCTTGCTCTTAGCCTCATCTACCGCATCTCGACATGTGACAGGTACTAACATCATATTTGCGGGCGGTTTGGAGGGTCGTATATTACTTTAGTAGCCGTATAAGGCGCAGAGTAGAGTAAGAATAAAATTAGCGTTGTCGTCTTGTGGGTGGGAGTTTGGTATACCCAAAGCTGCACATACGACCTAGCTATAATCTCACGACTAAGAGGTGTAGAGAGTACGCTTTGGTAGAAATAGCTCAGCGGCGAGTCGATCAAAATGGCCGCTTTAGGGCTTGAGTTTAGTGGCCACCCTGCGTAACTTGGTTTGCATGAATTGCCTACCACTATCATACATTTATCGGACTGCGAATGAAAGGCTTGTATAGACTCTACTAGCTTGATATACATAACTTATGGTGTCAAAGCCGAGGCATTAAGTTATATGTATAGCGACTTCCCTTCGAACTAAAGATTTGACAGTTGTAGCCACCTGACGGCACGTGACTTCGCTCCACCATTCGCTCCCCCTGAACTCGACGCCGACATCCCCAGGCCAAAGTTGGTCTTTGGTACAGCCTGCCCTATGCTTGATGCTTAATATATTGCAATCTATCTGATTGAATGAACTTGCTCCTCACGCGTACTGAGGGATAAGGCAGGAGGCGAACTCGGGCCAAGTTTCATGATGTCATGCACGTCGCCCTTTGACAGTGGCAGGGTGTGTTCTAACTAGCGACGTCATTTGCTTCGGATCTTAGCGCCTGGACAGGATGCAGCTGAACGGTTGGCTCTCGTATATAAATAGAATTCCCCCTCCAATTACCACCCCGCTCACGACCACCTTGGTCTGGTATACCTCGCAACTGTCACGACAATACTATGGGCAAATTATCCGAAGGCACTCCCCTCAGCTGGGAAGATGGTCTAGTACACGCAGAATATATTCGAGAGCACGGTATTACTCAATTTTTGAATCTTTGGAAGCGCCAAAAGGACCGGCGCAATGACAAGTTCTTGTGGGGCGACGAGGTGAGTCCTGTTTGAGAAACTCAACGTCCCGTCGTAACCTGGTATCCAGCTCGAGTACATCGTTATATCGTATGATGACAAAAACAAGAACGCTCGGTTGTCTCTACGACAATCTGAAATTCTCGACGCTATTAACGGTGCAAACGGAGAGCGAACACCAGCTACCGAGTAAGCATCTCTTGGGTTTACTCGTCAGTCTGTTACCGACGGACTGCACAGAGTTTTTCAGCCTGAATATGGTCGGTTTATGGTTGAATCAACGCCTGAATCCCCGTACAATAGCACCGTAGCGAGCTTGCTCACTGTCGAAAAAGATATGCAACGTAGGAGAGAACTCGCCAAGTCCTATGTTCAGCCACACGAAGTCGTCATGAACCTCACTTCCTACCCGCGAATGGGCGTGCAGGATGTCTTCACGGACCCTCCGCTGGACCCCAGTGAGGCCAAATCCAGCCATAGCATGTTCTTGGCAGAGGAAATAACAACCCCTCATCCACGCTATCGGTAAGCCTTGGTCTCGATTTTACTGGGCTCGAAGCATGACGAATTGCTTAGTATTATAACCGTGGCCATACGGAAGCGACCAGGCTCGAAGCCCACGGTCAATATTCCGATATATGTCGACAAGAAGACACCCCGTCCATTCCACGATCCTACTATTCCCTGGGACCGAACAGTATATCCGGAGGATCGTGGTAAGTTTTAGATTGGCATGATGTTCGACTATAATCTTAGTGAAACACACCATCTTTACAGAGGCGCAAGACGGGGCTGCCAAACCTGATCATATCTACCTGGATGCGCTTGGTTTTGGAGCAGGCTGTTGCTGTCTGCAAGTTACATTTCAAGCATCTGATATCGACGATGCTAGACGGATGTATGATGCGCTAATACCAATGGCTCCTGTCCTGGTGAGTGGCTCGATTTCTAGTGTAAAAACCGCTAAGTTGTAATTAGATGGCATTGACGGCGTCATCTCCTGCTTACCGAGGGTATCTGTCGGATGTCGACTGCCGATGGGGCGTTCTCTCCGATAGTATAGACGAGCGAACGGATGAAGAAAAGGGACTTAAGGTAAAGAGCTCCGGTCTTAATTCTACCAAACGTTACTAAAGAGAAACGGGTAGCCTTTGAAGCATAACAAATACGTCATCCCCAAGCCCCGATATAGTGGAGTCGACATGTACATTTCCCCAGATCTAAAGAACGGCCCCGAATACAACAACATTTCGGTCCCGTTTGATCAGGACATCTATGACCGACTACGTCAAAACAGTACGTCTTGATTTGTATTTCTTTCTCGTCGCATAACCTTAAAGTTTATTAGACGTAGACGACCTTCTCGCTAAGCATTTCGCGCACATCTTCATTCGCGATCCGCTTTGTGTTTTCTCCAACACCCGCGAAATTCCTGACGACGAATCCACTGACCATTTCGACAATATCCAAGGGACCGTTTGGCAATCTCTCCGGTTCAAACCTCCGCCTAGCTTGGATAGCACGATCGGGTGGCGCGTCGAAGTCCGGACCATGGAGGTTCAGCCTACAGCCTTTGAGAATGCTGCATTTGCTGTCTTTGTCGTGTTGCTTGCGAAGGCGATCAAGAAGTTTGGACTGGAAACGGCGTTCTACGTGCCGATTGCGAAGGTGGACGAAAACATGAAGAGGGCGCAGAAGAGGGACGCGATCCGGACCCAGAAGTTTTGGTTTGCGGCACGGATGGAACCAACGGGGCAGAAAACTGACAGGTCTTCGGCGCAGTACGAGGAGATGACCGTTGACGAGATCATTAATGGCAAGGTACGCCCATCTATGCGCATATATGAAGCTCAAACCAATCACTTGAGCAGAATCAAGTGTTCCCCGGTCTACTAGGCCTCGTGAATAAGTACCTGGAAACTCTGGATGACGGCTCGGCAGAAAAATCCAAGCTTCAGCCATATCTTGACTTGATCAAGATGCGGGCTAATGGTGTGTCTAAACGTTCCCTTCCCACCTCACGAAAGAGTTAACTAACATTATTTTCTAGCCTCCGTGGATACTCCAGCGGCATGGATCCGCAAATTTGTTCGATCTCATCCAGCATACGAGTTCAACTCAGTGTTGTCACAGGAAATCAATTATGACTTGATTAAGGCCCTCGAACAAATGTAAGGTTAAATTTGAGTTATGTTTTTGATTAGGCTAACGATATCATAGCGCATGCGGGAGACGCCACGCGGAGTTTATTCCGTCTTCCCCTGTCCAACCCGGAGTAGCAAACGGGCACTCTTGATGTAATTATATCTGAATCCATTGATTCAGGATGTATCATAATATTACACTTTTGCGTCTCTCGCGCCCCCAGCAGTTTGGGGCTGCTGCTACTTGTCCATGGTCTTTAAATCGGTCGATCACTTCAAGAAATTCACTGATACATTTTGAAATCCTTACTAGCACCCGTACACCTCGCCAACCTCATGCTGCCAACCTCACGCTCTTAGTCGCACCCCATGCGGGCTTCGCGCCCGCACCTGCCGCCGCACCAGCACCTGGCTTGGAAGCACTTACCCCAGCGGTAGCCCCATTTTCCGTAGGAGCGGGAGCCGCAGCAGTCTTGGAAATTGGGAGCGGGCTCGACTTGATCGTGTCGTACACCTTGAGTGCGTGTTCGGTGTTCCGGATGAACCAGCCGCCGTATCGCCTGCCAATCGTGCTCTCGACGATTTGAACCATGTTCTGTGGGATTGTCGGGTCAGATATGACTGGAGAGAAGAGGAAGCAGAGCATACCTCGTCAATCACGAAGTCCAAATCACTCGTACTAATCACAGCCCCATCCAGCAACCCTCCACCTTCGCCAGTCACAGCTGCTCGACTCAAGCTCCGACTAGCTCCTTTCATAACCATCATTTGCTGTACAATCTCTTCCTCATCTGCGTCCAAGAACCCAGCCAGCTTGCTCGCATCGAGGGACGAGTACATCTTCAAGAAGCTGCGGAGAGTTGGAACGACGCTTTGTTGAATTCGGACATCTGAGATGAACAAGGCGAGGTGACGATGGAGGGGCTCGACGGGGGGAGAAGCGATGTAGAGGGAAAGGAGTTCGGGGTCGTGATAGGGCGGGGGCGTAGACGAGATAAACTTGGGGCAGGATTTTGTATAGAGTTCTTCGAAGGCGGCGAAGCCTTCTTCGGTTCTGGGACAAGCAAATCAATTGGCTTGTGGGGTGAATTGTATAGATATAGACGCACCCCTTCGACATCTTGGTATGTTGCTCTCCATACTTCTCCTTGAGGTTTGTCATTATGGCATCATCTAGCCTGCTCGGCGATAAAGCATTGCATATCGCGAGCAGCGCATACATCCTATCTGCCGTCCGGTTAATCTACCGCAAATTAAAATTAAACAATCTAATTTGTGGGATTGAATCTGTACATACCTGATCGTACTGATAACTCCTAGTATGATACTGCCTCATCCTGGAAATGAAGTTCAAGATCGAATTGAATGTGCGCGTTGCGTCAGAATAACGACGGAGAGCTAGGTAACAGAACCCGACATAGTAGTAAGTCGCGACATGGCAAGCAGTCACGCGCGTGAAGAAGGCCTGGCTTGCGATCAGAAACGATATAAAACAAACTAGTGAAGAACATACCTTTTGGTTAAGTTTGACGAGATCCATGATTTTGAGTGCGAGTGTATAGTCGCCTAACAGGACATGTACGCGCAAGAGGCCGATAATACTGAAGAATCCAAGCGTACGATATAGCGGGCGTTGGCCGTACTCGCCTGAGAGTTCGCTATTGTAATTGTCAGGATCCAAGTGAAATAGCCGTTTATGATTGTACCTACGTAATCTCCTCGGCGGACGCACCGCGCTGAGTTGCCTCTAGGTATTCATTGATCCGTGATTTTTGGATCAAAGAATAAAGAACGTTAAGGACGCTGTAGCAGCTCCAAACCTATCCAAATTTGCCTTAAAGTTTACCCAACTCGTATCTAGAGCACTCACCTGGCTCCCATCAGCCAGCATTATGAGCTCCTCCTCGTTCCTCTGCGTCGGTCGAGCGCGCCATACGCAGAAGCTCTGAAATTGGTAGATAAACTCGTCGATGATGTCCCAAAGCCACTGGTCTGGGAGCTCTAGTTGAACAGGGCCCTCAGAATCTGGAACAGTATCAGGTCTGGATCAGTACGAGTTGAGTGGGCCGAGAAAAGAGACCTAGACGTACTAAGGAGGTAGTTGAAAAGTTCACAGCTGTTTTCATACGAGTGAAAACGATCGTCGATCTCGGGTTGAAGTTTCGAGTAGACATGTCTGATGAAACGTTAGAGTCGTCGTGGCAAAAAGCACGAAGATTAGGCATACCGATAGTATAATTCCCTATACAGGATCAGAAATATAGGGTCTAAAAGGGAATTAGGCTACAGTCGGGAGAACAAATCGATCCAACTCACCGTCGTTCACAAGTGGCGCAATGAGTTCCGCTTCTGGCCATTCCGTTTTGGCATAAAACTTTTCCGTGAGCCTATTCCACCCTTGATCATAAGCGTTCGTGATTTCAGGAAGGTTGTTATCCATAATCGCTTGATGGAATTGAACAATAAACTACAACACGGTTAATTAGTGATCCTCCGGCTTGAGATAACTCACTCACTCGCTTTACAACGTCTGGGATCTGAGCAAAGGCCGCCTGCTGTGCCATTTGATGTTGCATCGCAGACATCGTTGCCTCGTCAATCCTGGCCTGGTCTGCGACTCATATTATCGTACCAACAATAAGTGTGAGATTCGAGGATACTTTGTTTACCTTCGTTGTAGATGCCATGCCCTCCCTGTCCATAGTTCCCAACCACCGCCTCAATATTCACGTCTCCCAAATCTTCTTCATATTCTTCATGAGCATAGTAGTTTGCTCGTTGTGCCATGTTCTCGATCAGTTCAAGATGAACTCAAATTTTGGTCAAGGGGAGGATGATCTCACGTAAGCAAATGTGCCTTTGGGTCAGGTGACCTGACCCCAAATAATGTCAATCAGAGGCTGTATTCCAGCTGCCCGTTCCTACTCACGGCAGACCAAGAACGTTCGTTTTCGCTAGAATCTCAGATTTATGTGCAGAACTATTGCCCATACTAGTAAGACTGTATGGGTGTAACTCGAATGCTTGAGATCGGGTCTCGCTCCTCTACTATCATCGCGAAAACCGCCTGAGTCTCAAGAGTCCTCAATAGGACGTTTTAGTCGGTTCAGACTGTTCAGGCAAACGCGCCTATGCATAGTCCTGTTGAGTACTCGATAGTGGCGGGCATCAACATAAACAAGTAAAAATAGAGGACATATTGGAAACGCACCGTTATTTTTTTGTCCCAGCCACACCATTCGACTCTACGACCAAAATCACCCCCGGGTAGATGACGGCCGCAAAGTGTTCTGACCCAAACTGCGGTGAAAACACATGCGTAGCGACGTTCTGGGCGAATCACGTGACCATATGCGCTCCCAATCCACCATTCATTCTCTGTTGTTACCTGTTTGGGTTGATGCTGAACTGTTATTGAGTACTCAATAGGACTATGCATAGGCGCGTTTGCCTGAACAGTCTGAACCGACTAAAACGTCCTATTGAGACTCAGGTCGTTTTCGCGATGATGTACTTAGTCAGTACCATGTCAACACAATCGGATCGGTAAGCCGGGCGTGCGTTAGCAAATTAGCTGTATACTAAGCATTATAAGTAGAACCGTCATATCCCAACAGCGTGAAGCAAATGCGTGCTCGACTTATTAGCGAATCAAAAGTGGCCACTTGTTTAGCGCATGCATCGTCGTTCTAGCCAGGTTCAAGGGGGTTATGCACAATGATCCCCACAGCACACATCATATCGATTTAATGAGCAACATGAAACTTGTGCTAGCGGATAGTACGTCGGTTCTTGCATGCCTAATTATCACAATATCTTTTGTCTTAATGCTCGAATGACCTCGTTCAGCTGACTCTCCATACGCTTTGCCCACTTCCCATCGCCATAGGCTTTAAACTCTACATTTGGCCATATCTCATAAATTTGCCTATTCGTGTTATAAGCATTAGTTCGTTCTTTGGACTGATCTCTCACCTTGCTACTTCAGAAATACGCTTTGCGGGTTCGCCAGCATAGTTATATAGATCAAACTTGCAGCAAATAGTGATTAGTTGAGTCGTAGTCGATCTAGTAGTTACGTTGAAAGTATGTCCAGTCCTAGTGGCTTGAATAATACTTGGCGAAAAATAGCGGAGCTTCGGGAGTAAGTCGGCAAGCACCACTATATCCCGAGTGCTGAATGAATTACTAAGGTCCAACTCCTCAAGGTGCGGTAGTGCGGCGAAGAACTCCTCCCAGGTTACTTTCGGGTCGTTTTCCTCCAGATCCTCATCCCCAGCAAAATAGCTGAGCTCAGGATTAAGATCCACGCCACAAAGTCTAAGGCGGCGCAATGGCAGTTGCCTGAAGATAGGAATGAAGCGTCTGAAAACGCAGAAACTACCCCTACTCCCATTAGTAAACAAAGACAGATTGGCAAGGTTTGAACAACCGTGGCTGAGGCACTTCATGATATGGGCTGAACGAAGTGTATAGCCCTTGTATCCATCGCAGTCGTCGTCGTCGTAGGTAATCTCGGCGGAGACAAGGCGACGGAAAAGCTGGGGTGAGTCGTAGACTCGTGTAATGACATCAGGGTGAAACCTCCGTAGTTGCAAACGGCGAAGGGCAGGGAACGAGTCATCCGATAGTATCACTGGAGAGTCTCTATCAGGCACTGCTTGAGAGCAGTCACTAACGAGCAATAGGCTCTCCAGACATGGGAGCCGACCAAAGGCCCGGAAGAGCGTCCTGCCAGCCCTAGCACCACCAAACGAGAGAGAGCGAAGACTATGGAGTCCGGCAACTTTTTCGCAGAGTACAGTATATTTCGCCTGGTCTTCTTCTTCGTCTTCATGCGCGAATATCTCTAGGGTTTCAATGGTCGGACATATCTGAGATATTGCATCGATGAGCTCGATACATTTACTTGGACTGAGCCACGCGTTTTCGTAGCCTTCCCCAGAGTTGTCCCTAAGTAGAGTCGAGTACATCTTGAACTCTTTCAGGTTGGGAGTCAAGAGCCTTGGCACCCAATCGACATACAGGTCGAACACCGAGCCGAGTGTATTGATAGTAATGCTTTGTAGGTTGGGTAGCAGGGGCTGCAATGGCGCCTGTTCAGTATTACCTGGCCAATCTTTTGAAAATTTGATGGCGTAAGGTATAGATGTGCTGATTACTTTTACGAAAGGGCAATAAACTTCGAAACGTGCCAGGTCAACTGTGGTAGGAAACTCGAACGCCTGAGCGACGGGTTAGTTTTCACGGGTGTCCTATCTCTGTGTGCGTACGCACAAAATAATGGTCCAATGTTCCACGCATGTTGGTAGTGGTGAACTGCATCCCGGGTATCAAGAGCAGAATTGGCTTGAGGTCAACATCTTCCCAAACAATCGAAGCAATGGAAGCGAATGTATGGCGAGAAACACACAGGCAAGCAGCACAGTCTTTCTTACTCAAGAAACTACACACTAGAGAAAATAGCTCGGGCAATGCCAGAGCTCGTGAAGAAGCTTTGGGCTCCACACCTAGTGAATGGTCCTTCATATGTTCGCTAATAGAGTGGGGAAATATTCTAATACAAAACCAGAAGTAAGTGTGGTCGCCCGCGTGTGCCCAAATCAACGCGAGTTCAAACGCGTGCCCAGTTGTTTGGCCACTTGAAATGCTGGGAGACGAGCACGTGACTATGACGCAGGCTATGATCAAGTGCTAGCTAAACAACCCAACGACTCGCTATCTGAATCTGGGATTATTGATGCACGTGGGTATGCCTTCTGGTTTAAAGTCGAGGACGCTTAACTCAGTAATTACGTCGTGCGAAGTGGTTGACCATTTCTCGAGTGCATATATTAAATACGCCCTCGGCCGGTGGGCAAACCAAAAGCGATTATATGCTTGGTATACGCGTGGTAGCGCGCATCATAGCACTCAGTCGGGTCCGGGGAGCCCGTGCGCAATAGTTTCCGTGTACGCACGATATTGAGCTGGCAAACATTGTCAGACTTTGTAGGTTGCATTAGTTACTGCATACTGAGTATCGCTATTCTTTTAGCCTCAATGCTCGGATGGCTTCGTTCATCTGACTCTCCATTTGTTGTGCCCACTCTGTGCCCTCACGGGCTTCGAATTCTGCGTTTGGCCATATCTCGTAGACTTGTCTGTCCGTATATTAGTATCAATCGACGCCTTGGAGCTTTTCTCTCACCTTGCCCTCTCGGGTATCTCTTCTGGATCTTGGGGGGCCCAAAGAAAAGACTGACGATAATTACAACAAATGACGATTGGTTGAGTCGCGGTTGGCCCGGTACTGGTTTCTCCAAACGTATCGCTCTTGCTACTAGTTCTGATGGTCGTTAGAGCAAAATAGCGAAGTTCTGGGAGTGAGCGTGCAAATACTACCAGATCCCGAGCGTTGAAAGGGTTGTTGATATCCAGCTCCTCCAGGTGCGGTAGCGCGGCAAGGAACTCCTCCCAAGTCACTAGTGGGTTGTTTAGCTCGACTTCAGCCTCCGCTAACATATCTTCAAACTCGTCTTCTTCTTGATACTCATTATTGGGATTAAGATCGACGTAAGAAAGCCGAAGACGGCGCAGTGGTAGCCGCTTGAAGACGGGAATGAATTGCCTGAATAGGCGGAAATGACCAGTCCGCCCCTCGGTAACAATCGTCAAATCAGTCAAATACGAACAGCCATGGCTGAAGCATCTCATGGCATATGCCGAACGAAGATAATCAGGATCGTCCCCGAGTTGGTTTGAATCCTCATAGATGATCTTGGAAGAAACAAGACGACAGAAGAGCCGTGGTGAATCGTAGACCCGTGTGATGATCGTAGGGGTAACCCCACAGAATGTCAAATGCCGGAGGGCGGGAAATGAGTCCTCTGATAACGTCACTGGATACCCCATACAAGGCAACGTCTGGGTATGATCACTAACGAGCGACAAATTCTCCAGATGTGGGAGCCGACCAAAGGCCCGGAAGAGCGTCTCGCCAGCATTGGCACCACCAAACGACAGAGAGCGAAGGCTATGAAGTTCGGCGACCTTTTCGCAGAGTATGTTATACTTGGTCTGATCTTCTTCTTCGCTGTCCCCATGTGCGAATACCTCCAGGGTTTCGATGATTGGGCATGTCCGAGATATCGCGTCGATGAGCTGGATACATTTACCTGGATCGATCCACGCATGTTCATTATTAGCCACGTCCTCTCCAGAGCTGTCCTCAAGAGGAATCGAGCACATCTTGAACTCTTTCAGGCCTGGGGTCAAAAGTCTAGGAACCCAGTTAACATATCGGTCCGGCACCCGGCCAAATGTGTTGATGGTTATGCTTCGTAGGTTAGGTAGCAGGGGCTGCATTATCACCTGGGTATTATCGCCAGGCCATGCTTCTGGAAAGGTGATAGCGTAAGGCGCAGATGTGCTGACCGCCTTTACGAAAGCGCGATAAACTTCAAAACGAGCTAGATCAACTGTGGGGGGTAGTTTATAGGTCTGAAAAGGTTTTTTAGCGGTACCCTAGATATATGTGTGGACTTACGAAGCGGGGATACAATTTCTTGACTGTGCTAGTGACTTGTACTCCCGGTATCAAGAGCAGTACTGACTCGAGGTCGACATGTTCCCAAACAATAGCAGCAACGGAGGCGAACGTATGACGAAAGAGACGTAGACAAGCAGCACAGTCTTTTATCCCCAAGAAACTACACACTAGAGTGAGCAACTCGGGTATTGCCAAAGCTCTTGAGGAAGCATTGGGCTCCAGACTCAGTGAACGATCCTTCATATTTTCGTTTGGAGTGGCAAAATAAAAATAAAAATTCAGCACAAAGCCGGTAGCGAGTGTGGTCGTCCGTGTGCACCCAAACCTGCACGCGAGTTCAGACGCGCGACCTGGTTGAATTTGACTACTCGTTACTAGTTGAAATACTATGGGGCAGACACGTGATTATGACGCAAGCTGTGATCGAGCGCTGGCTAATTAACAACCATGACTCGCCGTCTGAATCTGGGATTATTGATCTGCGATACGCCTCTTCCAGAAGTCATAACTGCTCATGGTACTTACCTAGAGATATTTCAAACACACCTTCAAAAATCTCTTGACAATGTCTTACAAAATACACAACAGTCCGCTAACAGTGTGCAGTTCACCTTGGACGGATATGATGTAGTCAAAGGGGCTTATCCTGACGACGCAAAGCTATCCAAATACGACGGCATTGTTATTACCGGATCTGGTAAACTATGCGCTGCTCAAGCTTATCCGGATCCCGAGACTTATCTATTCTTTATCATGAAATAGCCGCATCTGCATATGCTCCTCTACCTTGGCTACCCCCACTCCTTGATTTCGTCGCCCGAGTAACGAAGGACTTTTCTGAGATCAGAATCTTGGGTATCTGTTTTGGGCACCAAATTGTAGCAAGGGCTCTTGGAGGACAGTGCGTTGCGAACGAAGAAGGGTGGGAAGTTGGAGTCTTTGACGTAAAACTCAACTCACTGGGTTCAGAAATATTTGGGCAAAAAGAGCTGGTAAGGAAATCTCCTCCCCTCCCTTTGCTGCTTTTAAATCTAAACTGTTGCCTGCTCTGATCGTCGTTCACCCATCGTACGCAGCGAATCCACCAAATGCACCGGGATCACGTTCCCGCAATGTCAATTCCGCCCGATTTTGAAATTATCGGAGCCACGCCAGCATGTGCGAACCAAGGCATGGTGCTTCGATATCCCGAGTCAAGTAGCTCAGACGGACTGCGAGGCGTTCATGTCCTCACTGTACAAGGGCACCCGGAATTCCACGAGAGTATTGTCTCAAAGGTCATCGATTCCAGAGTACTGAGCGGAGTGATGAGCCCGGCAGTGGTCGCAGACGGGCGAGAACGGGCTGTGCGTCCGCATGATGGGATAGAGGTCGTTGGTCGAGTGATGTGGGGTGTGTTGGGTGTGAGCTAGTCGTAAACGTGTGATTTCATAGAGCGTAATCAAGTTATACTTTGACATCCTTACCTGCATACGTACTGAAGCTTGAGAGATGTGCTCAGGTTTAGCGTGTTCGTTAGTTTGATTCGGGTAGAGTTTGTAAGCCAGCGGACAGAAACACAGGAACTAAGTAAGCTGAGCATATTGCGAGCCCTATGATATCCACACTATCAGGACTGCCAAGCCCAGCTGCAGGCATTCGTCGAAAAATAACAATGTACTCCAAACCTAGACAACCGCATCCCAGACTTCCCTTGGTATCGAAGATATCTTTTGGAATAGAATGGTTTTGGTCAGTCAAATAGGGGGAATAATTGATACTGCAATAGAGCTTCGCTAGTAGCGATAGTGACATCGATGAGACACACAACCAGCTTGGTGACCGCCACCGGCTTACCAAGCCGCATATACTGGCCGGATAATGCCAATAAAATAAATTCCGAGAGCGTACATTAGGTATTCAGATTTAAACCCAACTCGAGTCAATCAAGAAACAAACGGGAAGGATGTGCTTATTGTTCACCTCCAAGTCTCAAAATCAGGATGGATAATTGGGTATTCAGGACATCCACCGCTCCAGTCGTGTGTGAGCGCTGTCTTGGTTGACGCTATCACATACCAGAGTTAGAGAGGTACACAAGACAAAATATATTCCAACTTACCACCACTCCTCGTGAACACATTCCCAGTGATGGTTGTAATAGCCGTCTCGCACGCCTTTCGTACATCCGGCGGGCCTTGCCTCGCGACTTGCCTCAGAATATCGATTCCACCAGCGTTTTGAATCTCCTTTCGGATCGCGGAACCCCCGACATCTCCTAAGAAGCTAACAGCAAAGGCGAGCTCAGCATGCACCCGAGGGTTCGTCGTTGGTACAGCCGACGCAGCTCGCAAAGCGCTCAGCAAAGCGTCGACCACACCCGCTTGGACGAGTGCTTTGCGTGTAGTCGATCCCCACTCGGCACATGAAAACCGTGCGATCGCGAATGCAAACGATCCAAGCGCGTCGGTCTCCCCTGCTGGAACATTGCGTGGAAGACGGGCTAAGCCCTCTGCAGCGCCATCTCCGAGCAAGATCTTAGCCATATCTGCAGAGTTGGGACGCATGTGACAACCAATAGCGCGAGCAGACCAGTTAAGTATGTGTGCATCGACCGTATTACGAAGAGACCGGACCATCGGCTCAACAGAGCCGGCCGCAGCCAAGGCTTTCGAAAACTTGATCGTCCGTGCGAGCCGCGCAACACCGAACAGCGCAACACCTAAATCTTCCGGGTCAGGTTTACCTACAGCCGTTTGCTGTAGATGTGTGGCGAGAGCTGGGATGGCACCCGCATCGACGAGTTTGCCAGCTAGAGCGTCTGTCCGAGCCAGAGTGCCGAGTGTCCACACGCAGCTGCGAAGTGTTGCTTTGTCTTTGGATGTGCTCATCCAAGAAATCAAAAGTTCGGGCAAGCCGTCTCGAATAAACCTGGTCGCAATATCATCGGAATGGACGAGGCGACCCAAACTCCACGCCGAACATGCGCGAACAGGTTCGTCCCTCGCTCCTTTGGAGATTTCCATCAACATCGTGGCCGTCCCGGTCCTCACCACGCTATTCGCGCTCAATAGATCGTGCCTAATGACTCGGTTCAATAAACTGAAATTTCAGACACGAAATTTAAACTCACGAAAGCAAGCCCAAAGCCAAGATCACATAATTAATGCCTTCTCCATTCGGTGACAGATTTTTGAACTGTGTAATTAGCGTCGGAACTGCGCCCGCCTCGACCAACTTCTTTGCTTGACCTTCGTCTTCAGCCATGTCAATCACCTGTAACACTAGCTTTTGGATCTCGGCTTGCTCTCCGTTCCTGTCGACTGCTACCATCAACGCTTGAGCTACCGACAGCTCCGTATCGACTAAAACAACTTGATCAATTTTGGTCGTGAAGCTTCGAAAAAAACAAAACCTACGAGGTGCAGGAGGAACCACGCTGGTTCGCCTCTCCGCCCGCGTTAACCCTCTACGTGGTGGCGAGGTCGCTGTCGCCGGCGGGGTCGCTATCTGCACTGCAGGCTGAGAGTTGGACGGTGTAGTAATAACTTGGGAGTGTTCTTCTGGCACAGGCTGAACGCTAGGGCTCGAGACAGCGCGCTGAGAATTGGCTGTATGGGGTGGCGACGGCATAGGTCGGCTTGGCCCGGCCTGCCCATAGGACCCAGATGCTTCGGGTGATTGTTGGGGCGCTAGGTATCTGGGTGAGAAACCTAGTGTTAGGTGAGTAAGGTATTGTAACTCACAAGTCTGGTGAAATCCTCGCTTCTCTGGGGGATACCACGACGCCCGATTTGCCGTACCTGGAGGAGGGGTAATCGGCCCAGGAACGCTGCTCAACGTTGTGTTGAACGACCCGGAGATCGACGAAGGGAACGTCAAATTCCCCGCGCTTGGCGTGTTGGTGACGACATCATAGGAAGGCGGTGGTAATACTTCGATCTCGACGCCCTCGATCTCCTGGTTGATGTTGTTGCCGCCAGCTTGCGGTTGAGCCTGAGGCTGGGACCGTCCACCGAGCTGAAGAGGAGCGGTAGTCTGGACAGGTGTCTCCATGGACATCGAGGATTCCGATATAACACCAATACTCGCTCCGGAAACAGTGTTCGGAAGCATACTCGCGAATTGAGCTACCAGAAGATATATGTCAGCGAGGCGGCTAGGAAGCGCCAGCCAACTCACCTTGCAGGTCATCAATCTCCGGTCCCATGCTTCCCGATCGCCCGTCCCTGCTCTCAGGGAACATCTGCGTGAGTTGCTTAAACGTCGGACGCTGCTGTGGATCCTTCTCCCAAGCCTTAGTGATCAAGAACCAAATGTCGTCGGTTAGACCTCGTTGAACGCCGAGCTCGGGTTCGGGGCGATCTGGTCGTTGGTTTTCGCGTACGACAAGATGGTAAATGATCTCAACGCCATTGATATAGCCGAATGGTGGGAGATCTGTAAATATTTCAAGTGCGCTGTGCATAAATGGGTCGATTTTAACCACGTTGATCGCACAGCTTCATAGAGAACAACCTACGTCATAGCCCAAGCGTAGACGTCCGATGCTTTGTTGAGTACCTGTTGTTTTGTTGTAAGTATATGTAGAAAACGTTTAATGCACAATCTCTTACCCCTTTCCAGCGTTCAGGAGACAAGTATCGCGGCGAACCAGACACGTTCCCCGATGCATCTGCCCGTGACGTCGAATCCTGCTTCACTTCCGAAAGTCCAAAATCCGCCAACGCAGCCCCACCAGTATCTGTGATCAACACGTTTGCCTAATCGACCCATCTTAATGTCAAACTCGTACAACGGGCAGTTCAATTCGCTACGCACCGCCTTGAGGTCTCCATGGATAATCGCCATTGAATGTAAGTACTCCATCCCCACTGCCGTCTCACGGGCCAGCTTGACACGGTCCGCGTTTGGGTTGCGCTTGAGATACATTGTGGCGTTCCCGTTGGCTAGGTACTGAGAGACAATGAACGCATTAGGTGACTCTCGGGGAGAAGCCCCAAAGAATTGGACGACATGCGGATGGCGAAGGCCTTGCCAGGTTTCAACTTCGCGTAACAATGTCTAATAATAGATATGTTAGTACAAATAAGGAAATAGTTGTACGATCCGACTGACCTCGGCGGACGCGTCCTTGACAAGCCTCTTGACTGCGACTGTCGCGCCGTTCCATTGTCCTTTGAAAACAGTCCCAAACCCACCCCGTCCCAATGGCGAGTTTTCGTCGATCTTTATATCGTTCTCGGTGATAACCCATTGAGGGCAGCGAGGTGCCCGCGAGCTGCTCATGGTCGAGCTAAATGATGTCTGGGAGTATATCGACGGCATACTGTGATCTGGACTGGTAGAATTTGACGTCGCACATCCTCTGAATACCCCCATTGCGTGCTCTAGAAAGTGCCTCGCGCGGGGAGAGTCTTGAGGACTAAGTCCGATTAACATCAATTGGAGCTCGCGGACCATGTTGAGAGCGGTGTTGGGGCTGGTGACCTTGAATTCGCTGCAGAGTGCTTGGTCGTCGGACTGTAACTGTCTCATCTTTTGTTCAATGCTGTTTGAAACTGATCAGACAAAGATCAAGTTTAGGAATTTGGCGCGCGGCAACATACTGGTATTGATCGTTCTTGCGAGCGCCTTCACTAATGGCTACGTCTTGCACAATTTGCGATTCAGTAGCGACTTTGAAGAGTCGAAGGATATCCGTAAGCTTCAAGTTGACTACCTCGATATCTCGCGAATCGTGGGCTTGGTCGACCAATCGTTTCGCAAAGGACTTGGCAGCAATACTTTGCATAACTTTCTTTATTTCTCCGGCCACTCTATATAAACGTTAGGCTCAAGTAGACTTATAAGAATAGGAATAAACGCACTCTTCAACTCGACTGATCTCGTACTGCAGCTCATGAGGCTGAGCTTGTCGAATAATCGGGTCGATGGTTGCCAACACGCGCTCGGCACGAGCGATCAAGACGATAGCGGCCTCTTTGGATTCAGGACAAGGGTATATCACGTCGAAAGCTTCGCCAAGGATATGTGTCGCCTTTC
>WSTH01000687.1:0-19732 GCA_019616345.1 Ceratobasidium sp. 395
CAGTCGACGCCACGGAACCAGGGGTGTAGTAACACGTCCTCGACACCACCGCCAAGGTTTCCTAGTCGCCTACTCCTATCCGGCTGCAAGAACTCTTGAATGAGCTCTTTGCTTCCCCGGTCGAGCTCCTTTGGCCAGTACACCTTCCCTCGGAGAATCTTGTCGTAGATCCCGAATGGGTTATCGTCAAAGAACGGCGGGTACCCGACCAACATCTCGTAACACAATATTCCACACGCCCACCAGTCGACCGCCTTGCCGTGTCCGGTACTCTGGATGATTTCAGGCGCAAGATACTCGGGCGTCCCGCACAGCGTCCAAGTGCGGTCTGGCACGATTTTGGCGAACCCAAAGTCGGCAATACGTAGATAGCCGCGGTGATCGAGTAGCAGGTTCTCGGGCTTGAGGTCACGGTAGATGATATCGTACGCGTGGAGATGGCGTAGCGCGAGAACGATGGTGCTAAGGTAGAATCGCGTGACGTCGGGGGAGAAACGACCGGCGCGACGAAGGTGAGAGAAGAGCTCTCCGCCTGGAACGTACGATAGCAGCATGTATACGTTTAGATGGTCTTGGAATGTCGCGTATCTGAGCATTAAATCAGCCTTCCATAGTCTAAGGCACTATAAGCCACGCCACTCACAGGTCCACAATAAACGGATGTCGAATGCGACTCAGGATATTCCTCTCGGAATTAACATGCTCGACTTGCTTGAGCCTCACAACCTCACTCTTGCGCAACACCTTCATCGCGAAATGCTGAATCGCCCCAGGATGATTTTCCGCCGGACGCAGTCGAACGAGCAACACCCGGCCAAACGTCCCCGTTCCTACCCCCCGTCCAAAACTCTCAGCTACACCAATCCCAACAACCCAGACTAAAACCCCCAAACTCACCAAGCGTCTCAACAACATCAAAATCCGTCAACTTGATCATCTCGCCTTCCTCCTCTCGATCCCCTTCCGCACCTCCTTGCTCCGCCTCGACCTCTTTAGCGCGCGCTCGCGCCTCGGCCTGCTCGCGCCCCGTATCAGCCGTCGTACTCGCCCGACGTCCGCTCTCTGTTCCCATCTCGACGTCCTTTTCGGCGCCGGACGGCGTGACGCTTTCTCTCCCTCCTGGAGCAGCCGTGCTCATACTTGGTTTACGCGAGACTGTCGAGTTTGGATTTGGGTTGAGGGGGTGGAAGAATGTTGTTGGCGGTGGTATTCGTAAAACGACCGGGATAGTATGCGTCTGGTCGTAGGCTACGCAGTGGCTGACGTTCGCACTACCAGGGGCGTTTAGGTCCCGCGAGAGGCAAAATAATCCGAGCAGTTATCGGACGTAGGGCCTTCGGGTCGGTCGAGAGAGAAAGCGCAAGCTATATAACTGCCAAGTCTGGAACGTCAGTCAGATACCAAGACAACTTGATGCAACGGGACATATGAAATCGATGGAAGCATTAATAAACTCACCCCACCAGGTTGGGAGCAGAAATCTAGAATTACAAAAACAACCACTCCCTACGACGGCAACGGAGGCAAAAGATGGGCAGAGAGAGGGGGGGAAACCGAAGGACGAGGACGACGGTTACTAGCTGTCGTCGGGTGGCACGTGCTCGTGTGTACCCACCTTAGCTTCTCTCGATTGGAGCCCCGCGCTCCTTTGTTCGAGCGCTCCCTTTTTTTAACGTTTATTGTTACCGCAGGTTTGACGATAATTTGGATTAGGCAAAGTGTGAAGAGCAGAAGGAGATATGAGATTTGTTCTTTCGGGCGTGACTATGTTTGGGAAGATGGGTGTTTTTGTTTCAGCTGGGCTCTGGTAATCGGAAGATACGTCATCGTTTGGTCGGGCCAAGATTTGTTTATAGTTGCTTGCTTTTCAGGCCCGGGTTCGGTGAGCTGAGAGATCGCCGAATGATGAAATGACTTGTCATACATGGTACTTGTTCTTAAGCTCTGCCAACTGCGAACAAGTTTGTGCCCTCGTAAAACACACTGTCCACTACCGCTTATAGTTTTTACGCATTATATGCCAGCCTCTGAGTTTCCGAGGCGTTCATCCATATCACTACCATCCACACTATCCGTCTGGCTGTTTTATCTTTTGGGCCGATTAAAACCCAAGCCGACCGTACTCGCGCTCGGAGAGCGTCGGTGAATGTGTGTCAATAGAGTCATGACACCAAGAATCACAACAAAACTGTCGGTTGAAACGCTCAAACGTTGGCCGACCATATGGGTTCTTTAGCAGCTGGAGCTTGATTTCTCGTGCCTCCAACTCGAGTTGCACTTCACTTATATAGTGACTAGTACTGATTCACCGTGTACTCGTCCTGAGACCATCAGGTCGTATTGCAGCCGAGCTTGGTGAACGAAATGCCGTATATAACGGTCGACTCGACAATTTGCCTCGTCGAGCAGATGCCAGCTCCAATCAACGATCCTAAAGCAAGGCTGTGACATAGTCTAGAACTTCCGTGCTAGATGAGTGAAGCCAATGCTGTGTGTTGCTGAAATAAAGTACTAGCGGCGCTAACTTCTCGACGAGTTATATGACTCGGCTGAGCGGAGTCCTAATGCGCGTCTATATATGCGTGCGGGAACTCGACAAACATGAGGTATTTTACTCCCAATGTTCTTCTACTTCTATTTTCATGTCTGCGAAGTTCTCCTTTTGATACCCGGGCTAGTTGACTTGGATTTTGGGTGATTATTAGGTCAAGAGCGTGATGGGACTCATGCCCTTGGTGTACTAAGTCACATTGCTAGCACCCTCCGCGTTGGCGCCCATAATGCTCTCGCCCCTATGTGCGCACTCGTTAAACTATAAAACGCCCCCGTGCAGGAAGTTTAGCTCCCTACGACCGACAACTACTCTCCAAATCTTTTCTATATTCGGACTTCAACCCAATCCCACATATACCACAATATGGCTATGTCATTCGATGGTCGTGGGTACGTTTTATTCTATCGATCGTTGGTAGTGGCCTGACTATATGCGTTCTGCCTAGACCAATTGACGCAGGTAGCCGAAGGTAGCGTATTTTTGCATCAAATTATTCATAGAATTACTTCATAAGACACATTTATGTTGAAGCAAGCAAGCAACCGTCCAAGGTGACTACAGATAATTTATTCCTATTATATCTATTGTAACTAAAACGTTTGTAGCGCCGCCTCCACCTGATGGGCGATGAGTAGATAATCTCACCAGCTGATGGAAACCGCGAGGCTCAACGCGTACTAGATGAAGTGATGCCAGTTTCCGTTTAGGATTGTCTCTGTCGTGCACTGTCCTTGTTGTAAGAAGCCTTTGATTATGCCTGGACTCTCGTTCGCAATTGAGGCCAACTAAGACTGTTCACGGTTCGCGCGGCTAGCGGCTCATCCATAACGATATAGGGCAGAGCTTTTGTTGACACATTAATAAGTCACGTGCCATAAGATACTGTAAGTAGACTTTGAACTCAACTACGATACCTCGTCATAAGTACCTTCCAATCAATCCGGCACCTAAGCCTGCTATGGATATATTGCTAAAAACACCCGAGTTAGTGAACTTAATAGCCACTTATATGAGTCAACCAGATCAGGCTCGCTTCTTACAAGTGTCACGCCTGGCTTTTCACTCAACTGTGCCTCTTGTCTGGTATTCACTCGATACGATGTCTGTGCTATTTGAACTTCTAGACGGAATAAGTTATAAGCCGGCGCCCGGTGGAAAAGGCTATAGGTCAATGGTAGGTTCTACACACCTGTGCGACCAATATTCAATAAACAAACCGCCCTGCAAGGAACTTCCCGATCCTCTGACCGAATCACATGTTGTACGGTTTAATTTTTATGCAGGTTTTGTCAAGGAAGTATCCCTACACTGTGGAATTATCAATTCACATATATCACTTGGAACTAAGCGCTATCACACTCGACTCGATAACTTTCTGGACTGGTCGCCCCTGCTTGATTATGCTGACGAGTATGTTTTACTCCCCAACCTGATGAATATAACTTACTCGAAACTGGATTATGCCGTCGGGATAAATTGGCTTGGCGTACTATTGTCGCCCTCTGTGCGTTGTCTGTGCATCATTGACTGGACTTGGTGGCCGCTAACAATTTTACCTAACTTACTCGAATTGCTGGCTTCCGAATCTCCAGGACTTACCAAGCTGAATATCTTCCCAAACGATTTTACTTACGACTACCATTCTTCAAGTCCGTATACATTTATTCAGTGTTTCGCTGACCTGCGGGAGTTGCGGATCTTGAGGTGCAATTTGGTTCTATTTCATCCTGAAATGCTTGCCATGCTGGGCGCGCTGCCACACTTGCATGAGATTGTGGTAGAGGTCGCGGGTGCTCCGCCTCTCTTAGGTCACGGCGAGTTACCTTATGATTGTTTTCCATCCCTTCGAGAGCTCTGTGTGGAACACATGGCCCCCGCTTGGATCACCAGTCTTTGTTCTATGAAGCCGATACTCAGAAATCTGAAGTCTATTTCAGTTTCGGTGCTCTCTAAATGGTCCTTTAATATAAGATTTGATGCACACTGGGCAAACCCACTTTTGTTACAGCTCTTCGAAAACGTTCCAAGTCTTTCTAGCTTCAGAATTCGTACTTCAGCCGACGACCATCATCTTTGCCCTGCTGTTCTCTCACTTGACGTCCAACGGGCTATGAGCCAGCTTTCGTTGAAGTCTCTCTCCATTGATAATGCACATTTTGGGGATGGCATTGGTTGCAAGTTCCTATCCTCAGCTTGGCTTGGGATTCAAGAGCTTCGATGTGGTATGCAGAAATGTCAACTACCCGACCTCGCCTTGTTTGCTCAGAATTTACCGCACCTAAGGGAGCTGGAGCTAGACGTAGACTTAGATTTTTCAGGATCGAATATCCCAGAAGAGACTCAGCGCTTCTCCCGTAAAGTATTTTGCTACCTATCTCGAAGCCCTCGGCTCTATGGACGTACTGATGAGCAAACCATTGATCTTGCTAAGTATGTCCATTAATTAGTATATGTACACAGTTTAAGCTCATCGTGTGCCGTAGATATTTGTGCGCTTTATGGCCAAACTTACGCTGCGATTTTGTTGAAACCTATGGCGAGGATACCAGATTTAGGTTTGAGTTGGCGTACGAAGAGCTTCGGCGATTGAATGCGTGTATCTCGCAGGTCCGAGCTGAAATGGTTTAGGGGATTTGGTACCGATTGAAATAATACTGGCAGTCAGCCTAAACGATAATGTTTGTTCTTGACCTTGCTGCAAACCTAATCGATCTGCTTTATGCTCACATGTTACGAAAGCTTCCCATGTATTCCAAAACAGTATGTGTTCCGCCCCGGCTCGGGCTACACCAGCGCTAGTATTCCGGTCGTATCTTCACAACCCCGGAGAATGACTAGCATGTAATCAGGTTGCCGCTCACAATGTGCCTGAAATTACCGTCGGAGGTAGACATACCGGCCCCTGTCCTCATAATCGTTTAGCCGCCACTGTGTATAAAACGGCCGCCAAATTCGCTACGAGTTACAACATCTCGTCTACACATCTCTATCCTACAAGCAACTTAACCTCTAACTAATTGGAGATGGCTACACTAACCTTGTATGATCATAGGTTTGTCTTGCCCCATTGCTTTTGAGCTGCTATTTACATGAACCACACGCGCTCGTTTAGCCAACCAAGTCTAGTAGTTATCATGAGCAGCAGGTAGCGTGGTACAAACTCAGGGCTTAACATAGACTCTCTAACACTCCTGAAGTGACGAGCCAGTCTCCTATGGAGGTAATCATTTCGAGTCTGAACCCTCTAACCTGGAAGTCTAACTCTACTCTTGAAGCGTCTGGAGTTCCTCCCGGTCCTCCTATTCTTCCGGATGATGATGATGAGGAGGATGATTAGTATTTGAGGGCATTTTTTTGAGAACATATGTTGACTGGTGTCGGTTGTATTATGGTGTCCCCATTGTGGGAGATTTATTCAATTCATGGTCGTGCGAAGCTTAAAACATATAACACGAGGGGTAATAAATTGGCCAAGTAACTACTGTGAAAGCAGTGCTCTTTGGGAGCAGCGTGCACAACGCGATGGGTGCAATTTCGTGGTAGGCCCAGGCTGACACCTCACTATGGTTGCTACCTATACAGAACGACAAGCTCGCTGCTACGGCATACTATGAGTTTCTCTAGGCTTGTTTTTAGCATAGTGTGATTGCTTATCTATAACAGGTCTCGCGTGCATATAGTCAGGCCGTTGGCTGACCGGTCTTTTCGCGCCTCGTTCAGTGAGTTCTCTTCGATATTGATATTCTATAGCTCGCTCTAAGCTATTTATTTTCTGCAAACTTAGATTTATCTAAGCCTCATCGGATCCTTTGCGGGTTGCACATGTAGAGCACATACTGTACTATATCTACCCTGGCCAAACAAGGAGTCACGTGGAGAGGAGAGGCGGTTCCAAAATCTGCCACTCGCCCACCGTTATCTTTTCCTAGTTCCCCTAGACAATTAACTAGGTACTCTAATATGCTATGAATAGCTTGATGGAAATACCGGAACTTTTAGATCTTGTGATTCGGCGGATGAGCCGACCAGATCAGGCTCGCTTTTTGCGTGTGTCGCGCTTGGCTTTCCACTCAACAGTGCCTCTGGTCTGGCAGTTACTAGTGACAATATCTGATCTATTTATCTTGTTGCATGGAATAAGCTATCAAAAGATATATGAGCATAAGAAAGGGGTAGTTATAGTAAGCCTATCATTACTCAGTAACTAGAGTCAATAGACAACTGTATCTTTTAGGAACTTCCCAGACCTCTAACCGAATCACACTTCGAGCGGTTTAATTTTTACGCAGTTCTCGTGAAGAGACTGGTTATGAGGCGTGCGGATAGTGACATCGATGGGGTCTCACATCGTGCACGCTATGAAGTCCCTCTCGAGGATTTCTTCGACTGGTCGCCGTTATTCGATTATACTAGTAATCACACCCTGCTCCCTAACCTAGAGGACATATGCTACCAGGATGCCAATCCAAACGTTGGGAAGAACTGGTTTCGTGTGTTGTTCTCGTCCTCAGTGCGCAGATTTCAGGTCTTCAACTCGACAACAGAGTTCTTGTTTGACGCACTAACCTTGCTGGCCACTACATCTCCCGCCATTACCGACTTGGCCCTCTTTCCGATCGAATCTAATCTGCCGGTTGGATACCAGTTTCTCCAACAAGACTCTCTTGTCCAACGCATTTGTGCGTTCCAAAGTTTGCGGGGTCTGGATCTCGACTCGTTGACGTATCATCCCCAAATGCTTCCTATGCTTGGGAGGCTGCCGCGTTTGCGTAGGATCATGATTCATATCGGTTCTGAGGGCGAAACTGATATTCCTGAGCAGCCCAATGACTCTTTCCCATCTCTTCAAGAGCTTTGTCTGCGGCAGGTGCCTCCTTCCCCGAGAATGTTGGGTATCTGGCGGCTGAAGCCGTTGCTTAAAAATCTACAGCATGTTTCGTGGTCAATACATGCTATGTCGAGTAGTGACTCTGGTCTCGATAAGTACTGGGCAAACCCGCATTTGTTGCTTATCTCCAAAAATGCCCCACATCTCTCCACTTTGAGTGTTACTACCGAGTCTTGGACATATCAACTCCACTCTGCTCTTCTTTCGACTAAAGTTCAACGAGCTATGCGTCATCTTCCGCTCAAGAGTCTTTCACTCGACAACATATATTTCGGAGAAACAGGTTGTGCACTCCTATCCTCGGCTTGGCTTGGAATCGAAGTGCTCCGATGCGGCATGCAGCAATGCGAACTAGTTGATCTTGCCTTGTTCGCCCAGAACCTGCCATACTTGAGGGAGCTAGAGCTAGATGTAGATATGTCGGGGTCAACGATCCCAGACGACATCGCCCCTTCACCCCGTCATACAACGTTTCACCGTTTGGCACGAAACGTCCCTATGCTATACGAGCGTAGCCCCGAACAAACCGTTAAGCTCGCCCGGTAAGCCTATCTGTTGGCGTATTTGTTCCACTAAGCAATGTGTGACCTACAGGTATTTATATGCTTTATGGCCGGACGTATTATGTGTCTTTACTAGAGCTAGTCGGGAAGATGGGTTCCCCGTACCCAGAGCTGGTTGCTACGACGAAGAAAAGGCTCGCGAGCAGCTCGAATATCTGAACGCACGTATCGCACAAGTGCGTGCGGAAGATATTTGAGCCGATGTGTATGGGGAAATTTCCAATGCATCTGAAGCCGTAAATAACTCCCGGCTAACGAGAGACCGTACGATCAGACGTCTTCGACTTAGAACTTCCAGGAGCTTCTTACTTTTCTTTGCTGCGACCTGACGCACGTTTGTGATCGTCCAGAATGTACAGAAACAAACCCGCCTTGACCTAGAATCCTGGTAACAGTAATTATATCGCACGCACTGCATACCAATTTTATACGCAAGGTCGTATATTATCAAGGCCGCATACATTCAGCTAAAATATCAACTACGTGTATGCACCACCTAACCAAACGCCATCTCACCCACCCAGAACACAAAAACACTCCATAAATGACATGCACCAAGAAAAGAAAAAACTTGTACTGTAATTTTGAGCCTAGAGTAGAAATCAAAAAGAAAGTCCGGTGCGCAAACGACATGAAAGAGATTTCGTTTGACAGCAATAGGGGTATGCACAAGTAAATCGAGTCCAGAAAGCAAAAAACAAGAAGCAAGAAACGTTTGATCTAGTTTTGGCGCTGGTTGCCTGATCCACCGGCGGAAGGACTGCTATCCTGCCTCGTGGGCGAGTCGTCAGAGTGTTGAGCAGGAAGACCGGGCGATCCACCCTGTCCGAACCCGGATGGACTTCCACCCATACCAGGACTGCCCATACCCATACCCATGCCAGGCATACCGCCCATCATCCCTCCCATACCCATCCCCCCAAACTGCGACCCGCCAAACCCAGGCATGCCCATCCCGCCACCCGTCATCATCGGGTTCATCCCCATCATCGGATTCATACCCATACCACCCATACCGCCCATGCCCATCATACCCCACTGCTGAGGCATCGGGCTCGCCCCACGCGCTTCGTCCTGTTGACCGGGCGCGACAGATCCAGCCTGGGAGAACGTCATCATCGCGCGCTGGTACGCCTCGGCCGCTGCCTGCTGCGCGGCCCACATCTGGAACTGCTGTTGGGGATCGAAGGCGCCCATACCCATCATCGGATTCATGCCCATCATCGGGTTCATGCCCATCATGCCGGTCATCATGGGGTTCATCATCATCGGATTCATTGGGCTCGTGCTCCCGCCGTACATCGACTGTTGGTGCTCGAGCTGCTGGCGTTGCATCTCGTCAATCTTGCGCTGGCGTTCCTCGGCCATACGCTTCTCGCGCTCGCGCTCGGTCAAGACGGCGCCGAACCCGCCATCGCGCTTCCGGTCGCGTTCGTGAGCGGTGACAGCACCGAGAAGGCCAGTCTGTGGCGGCGGAGGCTTGTTGGGAACGTTGAGCAACGACGAGCCAGCTTCGCGCGCGAGCTCCTCTTGACGCTTCGCCGACCGGTCGTGTTTGTCTTGAAGACCGGCCTGGAGCAGACCCTGAGGTGTAAACGCCTTGGTCATGGTTTCGTTGGGGTTGATCTGCACGAAGGTATCCTTGTTGCCCTGTCCAGGACTGACGCTTCGATTGTTCGAGTCTAGAGCGTTGCTCCAGATCGTCTGGCGGTAAGCACCGCGATACGCCTGTTGAGGCGGGGTCGGCTGGGGTGGCTGCTGTTCTTCGGGGTGAGCATAGTTTCGGTTGTGTTCGTCGTACACCTGAGACGCCGCGCGGCTGTGAGGAGCGCTTGCACCGCCGTATCCACCCTGCCCCGATGGTCGCCCATAACCCAAGTCGTGTGGGGAACCAGACTGACCGGGGTGGCCAGGCAGCGCTGGCAACCCACGCAACGGGCGTCCAGGGCCTTGCTGATGGTGAGCGTCCGGTGACGGAAGCGGGCGCGCTCCAGGTGGGGTATTGGAATGCAAATCAGCACTCGACCCGTGTCCAGAACCAAGGAACGCGCCCCGATGTTGCTGCTGAGGCTGAGGCGCGACAACGTTCGTCTGAGCATGGACCGACGGCGGGCCAGAGCGATTCCTCAACGGCTCGTCGTCGCCCGACGCGTCTTCGTCCTGCTCGTCCTGCTGCTCCTCTTCTTCCTCATCCGACGACTCCCATGCGCCGGACCGGGACGAGGCCATGCTGGTCTTGGGCTTGCGGCCGTTGGCGCGTCCCGGGCGGTGCATCGCGTCGTCGGTCGCGGCCAGCTGGGCCTGGGCCTTGGCCTTGCGTTCGGCAGCGTTTTTTGAAGGCGCAAACGAGGAACGGTAAGCGGGACCCTGTTGTGGGGCACCGAGGGTCGCCGACGGCGGGTTGGGTTGCTGGCGCGGCGGCCTGGGAACGGATGCGTGGACGGGAGAAGGGGTGTATGAGCGGTCGTCAGCGGTAGTACGGGGCGGGGGCGACGGAGCGCGGTGGTCACGCTCAGCAAACGAAAGAGCGGCAAGCGCGTCGACACCAAGATCGTCAGCCATGTCGAGCTGCTGTGGTGGCTGTGGCTGTGGAAGCGGAGGAACAGGCTCGGGTGAATGAGTAACAGGCAAAGGATTAGCGCCGACGTCGAGGGGATGTTCGTCGTCGTCTGCGATTGTAGGTTGCGCAAGTGCCGTTTTCGCGACCCGGGGTGTTTTCACAGGAGGCGCACGTGCCCCAGAGGGTTTCCGGCCCAGATTTCTGCTTCCGGGTCCCGTCGCCGTCCGCTGGACGCCAACTGCCGCTGACGTAACGGGCTGCTGCGGCGGTTGTGTAACAGGCGGGGGTTGAGTAACAGCTGGCGCAGGAACGACTGCAGACATGGGCTCGGGAGACGTGTACACCGGCCGAGTCGCCGGAGCTGGGGCAGGTTCCTCTTGATGCTTCGAACTTGACGCAAAGTTCACATCTGCAAACGCCATCGGGGTCGACTGACGCCGGATAGGAGAAGTTGCTGGATCCTGCGCAGTCCATGCAATCAGTTTCCAACTCAAATTTTCAGCACGAACAACTTGAGGCTCACCTTTTGCCACGGCTGAGAAGGCGGTTGTTTCAGGTCTTCTCCCTTCTCTCCCTCGTCCTCGCTGTCGCTCTCGAAAGTCTTGCGTTGCCCAGGGACCACACTACGTCCAGTCAACCCAAGGCTACTACCCTCACCCGCATCTTGCTCCTGCCCAAGAATAAACCGCGCAGCCTCGCTCGGAATAAAGTCTTCTCCATACGACATGCGGTTGTCTTCGACCGGCTGAGGTTGAGCAGCGAGCGACTGGACTGGAACACGAGATCCAGACGGTTGTCCAACCTGGTGAAGATTTGGGAGATTGGCAGGTTGGGCAGCTTGGTGAAGGCTAGAAGGCTGAATAACCGAATGCACCTGAACGGGCTGGACACCCGGATGAACATTCGCAGGCTGAACACCCGGCTGAGCACCCGACGGCGGCAACGCAGGCTTCTCACCCAGCCTCGGAACACCCCTCGGCGGAGGCGACAACGCCGTCGTCCGGATCGGCGCCAGAACAGGCTTATCAGCCAGACTATGTGGGCTCCCCTCGATCTTGGCGTTTCCGTTCCTATACTCGGGATGCGCATCGCCGTTCCCAAACGCATGTCCATTGCCAGTCCGATGTTCTACATCCGCGCTGCGTAAATCGACCTGACCAGGCTCGGGTACGCCTGTTCCGAGACCCATGTTCGACGGTTGAGGAGTATGGTAAGCCACGGCAGGGGCGTACCCGCCCGACGGGTTCTGAGGCGCCGGAGCGGGCGAGGGAGCTTTCTGGACGTTCGCACCGGGTATAGGTGATGTTCCTCGAAGCCCAAGTCCAGCGGTGCTACTCGGGGTAGGCAACCCATCGATATGTCTCGTCTGTCCTTCCGTGATATCCGCACCGGTAGCTCCAGGCCCTTCGATGTTCGATGCGCCAAACGCCATACTCATCGGCCTTGCTCCCAGTCCACGTCCTTCTTCATTAGCATCAGCACCAGCACCCTCGGCACCGACACCAGCACCCCAACGCATCAACCCAATCGGCTGTTCATCCTCTTCCTCAATTGGACTCTTGACCAACATTCCCGCCTGAGGCAACACCCCACCCGCACTCTCGCGCTCTCCAGACGACCAGTTTGGCGGCGAGATACTATCGCCAGCCGTATACGCCCTCGTCTCGCCCGTAGTACTACGTTCGGTGATGGGCGTGAGCGCTGGACCACGGCCACCCGTCGCGGGCTGGCGACCCGAACCAGACACGGGCATGACGTTCTCTGGTGGGTGTTGGGGTGAAGCTTGGCCATTCCCGTTGGGACTGGGGCTCTGGCGGGAAACCGGTCGGCGCATACGTTCTTGGAGGATGCTAGTAAGGCGGCCGCGAGTCACAGATGTGGCGTCTTCGCGCGGGTCGAGCGATTCGGCAAGCTCCCTATCTAAGAATAGTTGCTGCAAGCAGAAATTAGCCTGGTGCTGCGCAGTCTGGGCGTGGGATACTCACCTCGAGGGTGGGGTCAATCGGATAAGAAAACATCAACGACGCCGAATTATGCGGATTAAACGAGTACTGCGTCGGTCGCCCGTACAACCTAAACGCATCATGTATACCTACATTGGTTCACGTCAATAACCCCATATAGCTCGTCAAGCACAGAAAACTCACCAACGATCCACTCCAACATCTTCCTCGGCCCCGCCGCTTGACCACTTTCCACCTCGGGCATTATCAACACCCATGCCTCGGTCCCCTTGATCGCACCAGCCCCATCTTCACGTCCAAGCCGACCCTCAATCTTAACCAACGTGCTCCGCGTAATCAAATCCGGTCGTTCAGGATACACCGCAAACGCCTGGGACACGTTCGACACGCTAAGTACAGGGTGCTTGCGCTCTTTGGGCTTGGACGACACATAAAACACCATCACAGGCGAGTCTCCGACGCCACCATTGGGGTTCGGACGAGTGAGCGTATTAGGAGTGTTGGCAGACTCGGTCGAACTCGTATGCGAATGACCGCGCGAGAAGAGCCCGCTGAGCCGACTCTTCTTGGGCCTGGTTGGGCTACCTTCACCACGCGATTGCGTGGTGGTAAGCGACAGAGTAGAGTGGTGCCCACCGGGCGTACCGGGTTGCCAGTTGGGTGAGCCGGCAGAAACAACGATCCAGAGGCGCTTCCAGTCCGTCTGGCCTGCAACGCGAACGCGCGCCCATCCTTCGAGTTGGCCCTTGACGAGCGTCGTTCGAGGTTCTTTCCCTGTGTTACGAAGGAGATAGGGGCCGGTGATAGGTCGGAAGGGAGATAAGCGCCAAGGACCATGCCGTCATTAGTAAATCAACAAAAACAACAAAGAATGTGGCAACTACTCACACACTCGGGATTCGGTAAGCGTGATTCGCAGAAGATGTGCAGTGTAAATTTCTTCCAGACGAGATTTCTCCCAAGCGGCCAGACGGAGAGCGGCAGCCCAGCTGACGAGCGCCGCGGGCGATTCGCAAACGAATAACAAGAGGTTCGAACCTGCCGTATTAAGCGTGAGCACGTTTGTGAACCGCTTGGCAGGCGACGTGGCTGTGGCGGGGAACGTCACACTCCCGAGAACCTGTACAAACTGTGCAACAAAGTTAGCGTATGTCCTGCGATAGTCCAAGCATTGTAATTACGTACCGCGTCGGTCACATTGATGTACTGCGGTGGGACCTGCTCCCCCCTGGCATTGGCCTCCTCGATCGCATGCATACTCCAAATACTGAGCGTCACACCCCCAAGCTGACACCAAATATCAATCCATCCTTCGTCCTTAGTAGGACGGCTTCCATCCGTCCCACGCTCCACACGTTTCGAAAGTCGGCCAGAATAATAAATCTTTTGTTGATGTGCGGCATTCAACCGTAGAACAGATCGCAGCTCGGGATGAAGCGGGATCCCAGTTGGCCCGAGCGCAAACGGACTGTCTTGTCCTTGCATCTGCTGAGGCGGGGACAGCGGCGGCTGCTGTTGTGGCACCGGAGGGGTTTGAGCCATAGCCTGAGCCTGGCCAGGAACAAGCGCGTCCGGGTTCGGCGTCTCGCTCGTGGAATGAGTGACACCAGACGGAGACGAGGTCTGCATCCGCGGCGAGGGCGTCTGCGGCTGCGACTGCGACTGAGGCTGAAGTGCCATCGAGCTGCGCTGCGACTCTTGCTGCTGATGTTGAAGCGGCGGTTGGCCAGGATTCGCGCCAGGCGTGGCAGGAGGACTAAGAATCTGACCGGTCCCGCTCGACTTGGTACGCGAGAACGCAGAGAAGAATCCAGTCGAATTTCGATTCTGGGCGCCTGGCCGCTGAGGGGGAGCAAGCGCGTTGGGCTGATTACTCGGCGGCATGTTGGCGGGAGTGTCGGGCGGGGAAAGGTCACGGGGTTGATGTTCGGGCGCAAGACGGGTGGGCGGTACAAACGATGCGTTGCGCTGGTCCCACTGGGAAGGATGCTGGCTGACCTGCATCGTCGCCGGGGGAGAGGGGGGGAGGCGGTGGTGGTCGACTCGAAGTTTATGATCGCAGTGTCGTCAGCGTTAACTTCGTAATATAGCCGCCCACAGCGTTCGCACAGGGTCCAGCTTGGTCTCCTTCCCGTAGACGACGATGACCACCCCGGTACTTATTGGCCTCGGCGCCGTCGCAGCTGCCCTTGCTGGCCGTCATCTTATCAGAACGGGCGTTATCGGTGGCGTACGTGCCGCCGATGAGTGGGTCAAAGGTGGCTTCAACGCAAAGATGGACCGGAAAGAGGCTATTGCTATACTTGGCTTAAAGCACGTATTTCCTCCTTTAGTGATATTCCCCTTGCTGAACATATGCGTAGGGAGGGAGCACAACTGAAAACCCGGCTTAAAGATGCCCACCGAAACATTATGCTTGCGAACCATCCCGATCGTGGAGGCTCACCGTACCTCGCCAGTAAAATCAACGAGGCAAAAGATTTACTAGAAAAGCAGGAGCGAGGAAAGTGATATTCGACGCTGTATTTTGTGTTTATATGTGAGTAATATACCAGCACCGCCTCGCACTTCGTTCTGACGATGCATATGTAGATTGCGATTATACTACTGTACATGTTCACTTGGAACTACACCTGACGCAATGCACATATCTTATCTCACCACTCTGACCACGCTCCTCACAAACCAATATCTCGTATAAACTGTCAACGTGCATACGCACCCGGTCCACCATAACTCGCTCATCGGCCTTTGCCACTAAACCAATTCACGGAAATCTAGCTGTATGCTTGCTCCAAATTCAACAACTTTGACGCCTTGACACCTTATCTGATACCTTGGCAAGGTACGCATCGCATCGTTCGCATTCAGTCCAACATACGATTTACAACAAACAACAAACCTACCAAATACACATTATACTACAGCACACAATTATACTCAATCCAAACCTTGGATATTTTTTCATCCTCTTCCCGAATCATGGACAACGAATCACTCAATATTTCCAACCGTCTCCCTCAACGTCGCCAAAAACTTCTGCCCCTCGGGCGTCTCGTCCCAATACTTGTATTCCCCACCGGCCAACCCAGCCTGAAGCGCAACATACTTCGAATTATCCACAATCGACGGCAGCTGGGCGCTCGGTAATGCCTTTGTGTCCCGGACACCGGCGAACCCGTCGGTACCGCAAGGCGCAGATCCAAGTCCACGTTCATGTTTGACAGATCCATGCACAGGTTTGTGTTTAGTCTCAGGAACACATGCAGGGCCAGGTTCATCGTCGGAAGAATCCTCGATCACGATTGGAGTCGGCATGCGCCTCGGCGCGGGTTTGTGGCTCGGGTGGCGAAGAGGATCTGGGTTCAAAACATGCTCGTGGCTACGAGTCTCGTCCAAATTAACTACACGATCTCGAACAGGATCGTATTTCGGACCAGTATTGTATCTCGATGCGACTTGGGGAACAGTAGATGTGGTTGGCTCCAACGAGACCGGCAGCGGCAGAGACAACGGCGGAAGCGGAGACGTAAACTCCGTGGGTACGAGTGGCGGAGTCAATAGAACGTCCTCGACGACAGTGGCCAACAATAAATCTGAGGTAGCAGGACTACTCGACGTGCGACTCGACTCCAACGACGATCCAGATTCAGGCAGCGACTTGGGTTTCGGCTTCCACGGCTTCCTCAACAGTCCAAGAGACAGGTAATATTCGCGTATACCTTTCCAATCACCGCTCGTAACCTCTTGCGGCCCAGGTATAGTATTGGACGTAGAATTAGGTTCAGGTTCAGATCCAGATCCAGATGCGAGACGACTCGGAGGCTTAGGACCCGACTTGGAGTTGAGCATGCGCTGGGCGCGTTGGCACCGTTTCCCACCCACATGCAAGGCAAGGAAGCGCTTTCCAGAGTAGCTGACGCCGACGATCATGCCGCAGAGCGGGCATTTCATCTTGGAGTGGAGCGTGAACTTGCGTTCCTGGGCAAGATGGAGTGAGCAGTGGATCATCGACGTTACAAGGGCAATATGGGTGCAGGAAGGGACATACCCCAACGACAGGGGTCCAAGGTACGAGCTTCCCATCAACGCACTCGTAACCTTCAGCCGCGTCCAAGATATTCGGGTTGATCGTAGGAGAAACGATCTGAGTGACGTTTCTACTCTTCGGGTCAACGAACGTTCGCGCATACACCACGCACTCCAACTCACTGTAGGTCCATGAGATATACTCTAACACTAGGAGGAAGAAAGGGAGAACAAGACACGACCAAGACGCGACTCGCGCCCGGGATTAAATACGATAGCTGACCAATCAGAGGATAGGGGCCATTCACCCCCTGACTTGCGTGACGTCAGGAAAACAAACAAATCGCGCGATGCCGTGCGAAATTTCATTTGGACAGGGGCAAGTATTTGTATGTATGCATGTTCTATAAATAAATACACGAGTACGTCGTGGCAGTGAGTAAAGGTTTTTAATCAAATTCATGGTGTAGCTGAACCGGCTAGTTCGGGTTTCGCCGGTACTGGAGGTGTATGCTCGATGTCTCCCCATCCCTGAGATTCGAGTATAACCTGTTGTGGTGCGTCTGGCTCCAGATCCCCTCGAGCGTTTCGTCGTGCTCTGCATTTGCATTTAGTAGCGAACTCGGCGATTAGAGAAGCTATACACACCTGAAGAAAGTATAAGATAACACCACGTCGTCTACGTCTTGCATTAGAGGATCGTCCACGATATCTCTGTCAATGAAGAACAGTAGAGGCATATCCACTTCTTCCCCGGCAATCAGCTTTTGCTCCTCAAAGCAAAAGCATTCCACTTTGGCAAAGTACGGAGCCACCTGCCAAACCCGAATTAAAGGCGCATAACAATCCATCTAATCAACGTACTTTAGCCGGCGTAACATTATACGTCGCAATCCCAATAATATCATCTTTACTCTTATTCTTCGCCTTGTAAAACGCCAAACTCGTCTCTCCAGGCAAAACGTTTACAAAGCGCTGTTGAGGCTGGAACTGCCAGGGCAACGCGCTTGCTGTGTCCGCATTAAAGTGTACTTTGATTCGTTTTGCGTTGTTCACGGGTACGAGCCGATCGGCGCTGTATCGAGACGAGTCTCGGTCTGTCATCGGGATGCCGCCGAATCCGGTTGCGCTGCAGAAGGCCCGGTACAACGGGACGGCGGCGTAGGTTACTCCGACAGCTGTTATAACCTAGGGATATTGAGATTGACTTTTTAAAATGATGTTGTCGAACTCACGGTTGCGGTAGTATACATGAGCAACGTTCGATTTCTGGCTTTATACACATCTCGAGGATTCGATCTTCGAGGAGACGCTGCAGGATTTGGCGTTGTACGAGTAGCTATGCTGCTGGTGAATGGTCTCTTGAAGTGTTGTTGATTCGCGCGAGGCGGCAGAGGAGTTATTCGAGGACACACTGGCCGAAATATAGTTCTCAAAAAGGTGCTCATCGTGGTTGTAAGCACTTATTAGGCAATCGTATGATCGCCGAACTACACGTGACCAGGGGCACAACTTGAAGCGCGAAGCGACAAGGTTGGCTCGTCTATCACCGATATGCCGAGGCTGCTTTATTTTATCCATATAGGGATGGGACGATTAGCGTGCCAGTAGCAAATTATACTATGAAGGATACATCTATGCAAATCAAGAATAACGATAATATATAATGGTAGGCTACTCAACCCTCAACGTACTCGTCACTACTCCCTCCTTCCTCTTCACTATCTTGAGCTGCTTGAGGCACCGGACTTGGCACTTTCATGCGCGGCCGTAGCCTCGGTTTCTTTGGAGAAGGCATCTCAACCTCTTGTTCTCCGCTTTCTTCACCCCCCGAAACAAACTCTTCTTCCTCTTCATCACCCCGGGCAACCGCCTTACCACGCCCTCGACCTCTGCCCCTTCCAGTCCCTCTCGCCCGTCCCGCCCCACGTTTGCCACGAGTAGAAGTTCCGGCAGTTCGCTTGCGCTTTGATCCAGTGGGTTTGGCTGCTGCATTAGAATCCTGGGACTCTGCTCCCACATTAGCATCGCCAGATTTGTCTTTACGCTTGGGTGCTGCTCGTCGTTTCTTCTTCGGCCGGTCCGTATCGCCATCTACCTCTGGCTGATTGTCGTCCTGTTCGCCCAGATCTTCCCCGGCTTTACGCGCACGATATTCAGCGACGACCTGTTGTAGACGTTTCGACGCATAGGCTTGCTTTTTCCGAGGTGCATGAGTGACACCGCCAGACGTCGAAACTCCTGATGTATTAACGAACGAAGCCAAAGTGCCTTGTTTGTTTGCGCCGGTTGCCTAAACATAAGATGTATGCGTGGGTGAGTGCGACTATGGGCAAACGCGAAACTTACACTCGAGCGCTGTGTCATGCGGCGGATGATGGGCAATAATGTTTCGTCAACCTTAGTCACATTCCATGACAGCTCTTCACCAAGAAATCTATCCAACAGAATCAGCCTACGGTATGCGAGCCGAATCGCGGCACACGTACTGGCGTAGCCCGTCAAGATCAGGAAGCCCCCATTGGAATTTCTCCTCCGATTGGTCGACTGTTGGCTCCAAGTATGCCTCGCGCTGTGTAGTTGAGCATAGATTCACCAAGCAGTTTAAGATATACTTACCACCTTTGGATTTGGCCATTCCTCCGTCAGATGAAGAGTCTTAAATTTCTTCTTCTGTAATTCATAGCCAATGTGAATATCGTTCGCCAACTATAAAACGAGGTAGGGACTTACAAACCGTTTCCTGAAAGTCGTCTTCAGGTCTGTCTCGGTATCTCTCCCAACCTGCACCTTTCTCCACCATGCCCTAAACTCCGTCAGCCCGGCGTTCCCAGGGAATTCCTTCATGATTTCCATTGCAACTACAGGGCCAACGCCTGCAAGACCATCCGTATAGTCGCTTCCAAGTAAATATGCAAGCGCAATCAGTGTCTCTCGATCTAAACCGAGCTCCCGTTCGAGATCAGCAGAGAAGAAGCACTCGACGGTCTTGCTCTGGTTGAACATGTTCCTAAACACTTTGCCCGCGCCAAAGAGAAAGACATCTGAATCGTCTGTGATGACTCCTTCGACGAGTCCACGCCGCGCAAGAAATGCACACTGAGCTTCAGCTTCCATCGGAGCATTAACGAACGGCACACCAAAGAGCCGAAGGAGTACCTGGATTTGCGCACT
>WSTH01000688.1:0-19710 GCA_019616345.1 Ceratobasidium sp. 395
CGATACTCCCAATCACCTTCTCTTGCATTCTTCGTAATATCATCTCTGTATAGATGGCTTAGAATCTATAGTCCGATAACTCAACCTGCAGCACTTGCTGATATCAACAAAATCCGTCTAGTCTGCGTTTCTGACACCCATAATCACCTCTTACCTCATTCATCCGTTCCTCCTGGTGACGTATTTATTCACGCTGGAGATATAACAAATAATGGGACTCTTGAAGAGCTAAGGCGCTCGCTTGACTGGATTCGTTCTCTTCCGCATGCTCACAAAATTATTATTGGCGGTAATCACGACACTGCGCTTGCAGAACCTGACGAGCTCAAGCAGCTTGACTTGGCCGGTATTACCTATCTTTGCGATGAGACTTTGGAGCTTGTTACTCGAGGTCGGAAGTTGCGACTGTACGGAAGTCCATGGACTCCTCGATTCGGGAATTTTGCATTTCAGTATCCGAAAGGAGCCGGAGCAGAGATTTGGAACCGTGTTCCTCAGAACACAGATGTACTGATCACCCATGGTCCGGCAAACGCTCACTGTGACAGGGACGGGCTAGGATGCGAGGATCTACGTGGAAGAATGTGGCAAGTTTGCCCGAGGATGCTGGTGTGCGGGCATATACACGCAGGGAGGGGAGTTGAACGCTTGGAGTGGGACGGTATACAAAAGCAATGGGAGTGGACGGTCAAAAAGCGGAGAGAAACCGGGTGGTGGGATGTGGTGGCGATGGTATACGAGATTGTGCGTGGGTGTCTAAAGAGTTGCACCTCAGAGAAGGAAGGCTCCATTGTCGTGAACTGCGCAATCGTTGGAGGGGCTCGTGACCAGCTGGTTCGGGATGCCGTTGTTGTTGATATCTGACAGGGATGATAATACATGAATCTCGACTTAAGTGCGCTCCGATCATTCGCTTGTAGGATTCAGGCAAGTGCAGGCTGAGGATGTCGGGTGTAACCGAGTTTGTGATTGCAGGTAAGCGCCGAGTCCCGCGGTGATTACATCAGCGGCTAAATACGAGAGCCCGAAATTTTGTTTGCTCTTCACCTCAACCGGTTCTCCGGCGTGAGGGATTCGACATCGCCAGTTGGTGAGTTACAAGTACTGTTCAAGTCCCTTTTCATCTTCTTCAACTTTGATGACAACCATTATTCACACTGTGTGACCACTGGTATGAACTATACTCTACAACGGTATCTGAGTTTCCCGCGTCATAGCCCTTCGTTACGTTCTTAGCTGTAGGCACATCTGACTCACTGGACCTATGTAGGATATCTCCTCAAGGAAAATTTGGAAAAGACTGAGTAGGATTGAGGGCCACTTGTGAGGTGAGTTTATTTCGTGTTTTAGGTCATCATCCCTCCCCTTCCTCGGATGATAACTTTTTTCCTTCGTTCTAACGAATGATCTCACGGTCTCATGTGTACACCCTTCTACAACGGTAGCTGAAATACTGCTTTCAATTTCTTATCATATCACCCCTGACTAGTGCTAACGAGCTTATCGAATTGCAGGTGCAATATAGGAACGAGCTAATAGCTACTTTTATGAGAGTGAGTCTCATATTCAACTTATCTTAATACTCCTTGGGATGAAATATTTCGGATGTAAAACACTTGTCGTCCGAGAGCGCATAAAACCGTGTGGATGTTTCCGTTGCCTTCCTTCTGAATCGGCTCTGACATATCATGCTTTCGACTGTGCATGTGCTTATGGTCTTTCGTTAGGTTTCGATGAATGGAACGGTTAGTCGGCAAGTTGCTTCCGCTGAAGATGTGCAGCGCCCGTACTGCAATACACGATAACCTCGTCAACTGATGTTGTAGACTATTCTTATTCTATGAATTAATCTAATATTGCCGTGCTCAGGAGTGCCCATTATTGTAACTAATTTGTGGAGTTAAGCAACCGTCTTCTGGTAAAAGCCCATATATATCTCGTTCGCCGTTAGCGTGATAATTGTATGTCTGGCGGAAAGGGGGTAAATGCGAGGATATTTTGATGTAAATTTTGCTTACGGAGCAATACGGAGGAAGTGGGCCGTCGAGCCTTCATGTCCGAGGGTTAAGCAACACGGTGTTACACTGAACAATGGATTAACCCACCCTTATACCATGCTAAAGCCCCTTCTGTCTTCAAAGTCTTCCATAAACAATCTATCGGGTTCTTGTATAATGTCCCAACCATTCGCCCATTAGGACCCATGACAGTTGGTTGGTTATACATCCGAGTGAGTGCCTGCGCACGAGAAGATGTATCGTTCGTTTCGCCCAGGTTCATCAAGGATACAAACTTACCGTGTCGGCAGGTTGCATCACGAGGCACTAGTTGAATATATTATTGGTGGGTAGGAACGTCTTGGGAGGATGCGCGACTCACAACGCATGCTCCAGAGACCGTGCTGCTAGCCAAGAATGTCCAGGTACTATCGGGGCTTGCAACTCCGTTCTTAACCAGCATAGTCTTGGTCCAGTTATAGCTCGGTAATTGTACCTATGTATCATAATATCGGCGAACAATCGAGAATCACGCATCAGGCGGACTCACCGAAGACCCCATACAGGTTCGTAAGATTGCGGCATCCATCCCGCGGAGGTACCCTCTCAGTCCCTCTGCTCGAAATATTTCTGCCAATGCAGCGAAAGAGTTTCGATAATAGTGTTGTGCGCCGACCGGAAGTGCGGGAGAGTAGGCCTGCATACGTGCTTTGATTAGGAAGAGCGGATTACCGAGGCATGCTATTGGAGATACAGTATATAAGCGAGACTCTAGCGTATGGAGATGAACCAACCTCCGACTAGACCACTCGCGGCACCTGCTGCCATGGAAGACGCGAACATCTGTTCGTGGGGTTTGAGGCCGATGGCCGAGTTGAACAGTTTGCGGAAGGGCTCGTAGAAACCTGTAATTGTTTTCTCAATTTGGGAACTGGCAAGCATAAATCTGAAATCATACCAAGGCGGGAACCATTAAGCAGTATCTAATAGAACCACACGAGTTAAGTTCCAAATGTCAAAGTTCGGCTGCCGAGCCCATACCTGATAAACATACTAAGGTCTATAATTAGAATTCCAATCTGTGTTAATCTTGGTAATTACGCACAGCTGGCCCTAATCCTCGCTGAACACCTCGTACGCCCTCGTTCCTCCATGTTTTAATGAAAACATCGAAGACATTCTTGTAGACCTTCGGTGCACCCTTACTTTGCAGTTCACCTTGTAGTTGCAAGCGTGTCTTCGCCACTTCGGCGCTGTATTTCCGTCCAATAATACCAGGCTCATGAGCATTTTATTTCATGCAAAGACTGAGAGATATCACTCACGGATTGGATACTGTCACCTGTTGCACAAAATGCCGATCAGGAGCTCAGGTCGGCCAACGCTAGCAAACCGAAGAGTAAACATACCGCTGTACACGCGGCGAGTCCTATGTTATTGAAGTTAACGGGGCATAGATATAAGTTCATCGTGGGAAAATATTCTCACCTCCAATCCAGAATCCTTCGAAAGTGCTCAGTGGACGCGCCGAGGTCATCGTCAGAAGCAGAAGAATAAGGGCGAGATCAAGTCACGCGTCATAGGGTCCCTCACAGCCACCTCCTGTGCCACCCCTGCACCCTCCCATCATCACCGCCTCACCTTGGAATGCTGGCACAAGGGGTCCAAACACTAGCCTACGTAGCCGTGCTAGTTACGTGTCTCCCTTTGCTGCTTCGATTTGCCCTCTCTCCGATTACGCTCCTACTCTTGAGTCCGTTGTTATTAATTTTGGGACTCCTGGTTCTTGTGTGCTTTGGAGTTATCGCTGCTGTGTTTTCCGAGTGGCTCAGACCTCAAAAATCTAAACCTAACAACCTGCGGGGTGCATCGCGTACATTGACCTTTGCGACTCCTGCTGCGTGGCAAGCCAATCTTACACGTATTCAATGGTCGGCGCAAGAGGTGCTTCCTCCTATCAAGGAATGTTCCCCAGAGACTTCTGCGCTGGCTCATGAGATTCTGAACCTCATTGTACGAGATTTTGTCCTGGTCTGGTACTCGAAACTCTCCGACTCACCTGCCTTCCCTAATGCTCTGCGACGCACAGTTCATGAAAGCCTCCAGAACGTGCTCACACGTGCCACCCAAATTGATATCTCGACTCTGGTTGTCCGCCGGGTCCTACCCAAGATCACTGCTCATGTGGAAAAGTTTCGTCAATCCGAAGAAGCGTTACGAGGAGCTGCACTCGAACGGCGGTTGAGCGACTCAGAGGAGTTGGATATCCTACTTGCTAGCCGTTATGTTGGCAAGGGAAAACTTCACCCTGCCGTAGCGAATTTGTCGTCCCTGGCTACTAGACCAACGGAGGATCTTTATCTACGCAATCTGTTTGACAAGATTTTGCCGTTGGTTCTCCCACGTGCAGAAGCTGAGAGCGGGTCGGTCCGCATTGTGGCTCGAGAGATTATTGGATGCGCTGTACTGCGCCCAATAATTGACATGTTTACGGACCCCGATTTCTGGAATCAGGCAATCGACAGAGTGGTATGTTAACACTACGTTCTCCTTCAAACAGAGTACTGAACCCCGATCCTAGGCTAGCGCGGCCATTCGAGAACAGTAAGTCGCTGATCGTGTCTCTCGCTCAGCATCAACTTATGAATGACTAGAAAGCTAGTTACCAAAATCCGGCATATGCTCGAGAACCAACTTCCAAAATCAAGTCCGTCGTCCCGAACGACATCTGCACTTCCGAGCAACCTGAAGGGCTCTCGAGGAAGCAAGACGGAAGATATTAATTCACGAACCGACCCTAAGCGTTTTGCAATATTCTTGCATAGTATCAGTCGATGCGAGTCTTTGTTGGATGCCCGTAGGCTGAAGAACGACATCATGAGCGAGATCCGGAGAACTCGAGATTTATTAGGTGCGTACTTCACATCATCGAGGGATCTTTGCTAATTCACAACCGTAGCTCAGCATGCGAGCGACGACTGGATAAATGGCGAACGGACTGAGGATATTGTAGCCTATCTTGACCGGCTCTACAACGCAAAGAATAAAGCAGAGAAGCGTATCGATGCCCTGAGCGGCTCGAAAATGACTGGTCCCCGCTCGCCCTCTAGTCTCTCCACGCCCTTGCCTCTCGCAACATCCAATAAACTTACTCTCCGCGATGTACTACGGGACTCGTCTTCACTTCTCTACTTCATGGAATTCATGGAGCGCAGGAGCCACCGGACCCTCCTTGTTCAATTCTGGCTTGCTGTAGACGCTTTCAAAGATCCACTTGCGCAACTCGACTCTGACTCTGATGCTAGTGACGACGAACAATCTGGACCTCGTGATGCAACCTCAACCGCTCAACTCATCGAAGATACTACTATGCTTTTTGAAGTCTACTTTGCTCAACCATCTCGTGCTGCCGAACTGGGGTGTATCTCAGCGAAACATATAACCACTCTAACCGCGTTCGTTCACTCCGAGTTCCCACCCACGAAGATAGACGAGAGCCGAGTCCGGAGGAGCGTGATGCATGCGCAAAACCAGGTGGAAAAGGCGATGGAAGAAGATTTCGAAGCGTTTGCAAAGAGCGAGCTTTGGCATAGGGCTGTTGGGGATATGAGTCCCAGCGTACAACGTCCTCCGGCGTCTCCAAGTACCCTACTCGAGGAGCCCGACACCCCTATCTCCGAACCAACTCCGAAACGTGGTGACGACCCGGCCTTAATACATGCTTCACAATCCGTACCTGTAGTTCCGAGGCGGCCAATTCGGCGACGCGAGGGCTCGATGGCGAGTAATGACTCAGGGCGTCACCTCAGTAGCTTTGACGTTCTCATGGGCTCTACCGACGATATTGATGGATCTCGCGCACCGTTGTTCGAAGACGTTGTGATCGAACGACGGAAGATTGATGCACTGCAGGCGGCCTTGACGGACATCATTGCAGACGATAGTGCAACGCACGACGAAAAACCACCGCACACCCCGAGTCAAAAATCGCTTACTCCAAGCTTTCAATCGTCTAGTCAAAAGGATTCGCAGCTACCTCGACTGCGGCACAAGGTCTTTGACGACTCAGATCACGAAGAGCTGCCGTTGGATCAAACCAATGTTCCAGACGAAGACGAGGGTATTATACCACCCGTTCAAGTAGCCCTGCCCGGAGATCTGCAACTCGCGCTCGATGTAGCTCGGCTGTCCGAAAAGATTAGAAGTTTACAGGTTCAAGAAACGATGCTCGAGGCGTTGATGCGAAAAGCCGAGCTCACGGGGGACGAACAAGAACTCCGGCTTCTTTCTCGCTCTCGAAACTCACTCGTGCGAGAAATTCGAGGTCTCACGTTTCAACGCGCGCACTACGAGACGCAAGAGGCCGCCAATAGGCTTATACCGGAACGTACACGGGTGTCGATTGTAGATTCCGCGGTGGGCGACGAAGACGGGCGGTCCGTGGTCCGATACCTTGTCGAGATTCAGCAGCTTGCGTCTGACGGATCGTTTGCATCGGGTTGGGGCGTTGCGAGACGTTATAGCGAGTTTTATCAGATGCATACGAGGTTGAAGGAGCGGTATGCGGCTGTTAGGGCGCTAGAGTTCCCCGGGAAGAGGCTAGTTACGTCACTTTCGAATAATTTCGTGGACTCAAGAAGATCGGCATTGGAAAAATATCTTCAGGTGAGCGTTCTCTCTCTAATAATACGATTAGGCCTTGAATACTGTTGCATAGAATCTGGTGTTGGTACCTTCTGTATGCGAGTCCGACGAGCTACGTTCGTTCCTTTCACGACAAGTTGATGCACCCGCGGCGACCGCGCCTGCGGATCCTGCTCAAGGCAGCATTGTGCGAACGGTCTATCGCTCTGTCGCAGATAGCATCGACGACATGTTCTTTGGACCATCCATGCTCGACGTCACCCTCCAACGACTTTCCCGACAAGCAGCTGAAATCGCAGGCATGTCTGGGTCAAGTATCCAGGATGAAGATGCCATCGCGAGGGCACTTGGATCCAAGGCCGCTCGGCCAGAGGAGACATTGGCTAAACTTCAGGGCGATTTGAAGCCCTTGGATGGAGAAACAGGTGCTTCGAGCTTCTCTGCGCCGATTTGTGATCTGTTGTTGGCGGTTTTCGAGCTGGATAGAAAGAATAATTGGTTGAGGAGGCAAGCCGTGGTTACGATACTACAGCAACTTCTAGGGAGCACCATTGAACGGTAAGTAGTACTGCCTACTTTCAACATGGTTTCCTTAACTGTCCACTCAGGAAAGTACGAGATACCGTGCGAACATACTTGGCTGAATCACAGCTTTTGGGTTACATTACCGTCTTCCGAGATACTCTATGGCCCGGCGGAAAGTTAAAGCCTACTAGCGTCCCGCGAACGGATGACGAAAAGATGCAGACTCGAGAGCAAGCCCACAGCAAACTATCCGCCATCATACCAGGCAAGTTGTATTTCCTATCAGGTTATCCAACGAGAGTTCAACCTGATCATTCGAATATCTAGACCTGGCGGCAAACATGATTGGGCGATCAAATGCGCGTCGAGGTGCCCGAAGAATGTTTGCTGTGATGCAAAATAGGCGCTTAAACCAGCATATAGTCTATTCAGTCATTGATGAGGTGCGTAGAGTAGAGAACAGATGGAATTATGCTGATTGTGAGGTTTAGGTTCTAGAGGCGCTCTTTCCTGAGACTCAAGGCACCACAGGTATATAAGGGATCCGGCAAATTATGTGATCAATTACTCGCTCGCTCACGCTCTCGGCTTGTTCGTTTCACCAATCCACCGTACTTCCACAAATTTAAAAAGTTTACTTGATGAAAATTATCTGATATTGCGTTGCGTTGGGCTCAGAGTGTTCAATATTGTACATCAGGTCAACGCGCATACAGCCTGAGTGTTGCGAGACCTGCGTCGCCTCGGTCAAAACAAACTGATTCAAGTTATTTTCGAAGATAAACACGACACCGCGTCACGTGCAAACTAACCACCAAATGCCGACCTCCACCGCGCACTCTAGAGTCTTTGAAACGCCGGAGCTCCTAGGTATTATTTGTAGCGTTGCTGAGCGCCAGACGTGTACTGCTCTATTGCGTCTCAACCAGTCTAGTTTTCGTGCCGCGGCTCCGTTTGTGTGGAACGAGGTTACTCAAGTGACCGACCTCCTCAAGCTCATACCCGGCGTGAACGTTCCGGAAGCTTCTCAAGGTGTTACCAAGATTGTGAGTCTGCGCTTGCATTACGGTGACGCGCTCTGCTGATGTATCCTACTGCCAAGACACTTCCATCCTTTGCTAGCGCAGACTTTAGCAGGTTCATCGCGTACGCGCCGTATGTTCGCTCGCTTGATATCCACTCCAGCGTCTCGGTCTCCCCCTGGAAAACCCTAGTACTTTGGTCTAAACAGCAGCCCTTGTTGCCCCACTTGTCATCTCTTACTGTATGGCAAGAGAATCGGAAGGACCCTATTACTAAAGAGCTGATGTGGATGAGCATTTTCCTCACGCAATCCCTAGCCTCTGTTCACATTCAAGCATCCCGTAACGTCAAAATTAGATCGATTGGAGGTGCTTCTATGCTATTGAATATTATTGTCACCTCGTCCCCACACATTCAACACCTCACATTGCCAGCCATTTCTGAGGAAACAGCGGAGGCTGACGGCGAACATTGCCTGTTGAATCTTCTTCCGGATCGACCAGCCGCCGAATCTTTGCGCGCACTATCAAACCTCCACGCGCTTACAACTAGCCTGTGGATATTCCGCGATTTGTCTCTCCAAGCCCTTGGTAGCTTGCCTTGTTTGAAGCGCCTGAAAATCTTCCCTGGGAGTTCTATTGCGGGTGCCCCTGGGGCTGTCCCATTTGAAGAGAACTTATTCCCAGCTCTTGAACATTTATGTATAGAAGGGCTGACCTGGAATGACATGGGACCGGCTTTAAGGCACCAATTTCTTTTGAAAAATCTTGTTTCTTTAAAGCTTGTCTTTGAACATGACGCAAGTTCATTGGGTAGCATTGACACTGTTTTTCTTATGCTGGAGGGCATGGATTGTCTTATCGACCTTGATATAGATCTCCAAGATCCAGACGGCCACCACGAGATTGCTTCAGATGGAATAGTCCTAAGCACTTTGTCCGATATGCCTTTGGTTACTGTCCGGATAAGCGACACACAGATTTTCGACATCTCTCAAACACCTTTTTGCCAGATTTTTTCCTCCCTTGTAGAGCTACGAATGCCTGACCAGTATGTGGACTTGCCCAATTTCCAATTTTTTGCTACAATACCCAAGCTGCGGGTCCTTGGTGTTGCATTTGGTCGTTCTTGCACAATTGAGCAAGTTGACACCAAGGATATTACATCTTGTCCTTCCCTCCTTACTCTGGAGATCACAAACAAAAAGGAAGATTCAATCGATTTACGTCCCAAATTTGTAAAGCCAATTGCTAGGTGCGTGGAACTGGATTGTACAACTGAACTACAGCTAAAGGCTTTTTTCATAGATATTTTTCCCGGCTATTTCCGAACGTGGAGGATATAAGCTGGCCTCGGCTGGGTATTGACGAATCGAAAGTTGAATATCAATGCTTGGATCTACTAAAAATCTGCATGGGATTGATTTGCGAGCGTAGCAATGCGCGAACTTCTATCGCGAATCAGTGCGGATGGGATATTGCAAACCACCTACTGCCGGATAACCCGGATTTTGGCATATAGTCAAAACAACCGAGATGTTACGTACTATATCACATGTAACTCCTTTACTGCAGAACATACATACTCTCCATCCATCTTCAGACGAACTCATCGTCCGGCCCCCGGCTCAGTTGATAATGCGCGCAGATCTCAAGATATCCCTAGTTAATGGTGTTATTGAAATACCACCCTTGTACTACCGCGTAGTCACTCGTAGGTGTTGCGCCGTAGCAATTTCTTTGATAAAAAGTGTCGACCCTACGCCGCCTGGCGGCTTAGATGACAACGCATGACTGCCTTCATCGCTTAGAGCTATTTTGAAGTTGTAATTCACTATTATGTACATTGAATAGTAACTTGGGCGTTGAAACAATCTCATCCCGCGGTGGGGTTGGTTGCTCACTCGGTTTCCTGACCGTGTTCCGCGTTGTGTCACGTGCAATCCAGCTTCTCAATGTCAACCTCGACCGCTCACTCTCAAGTGTTTGAAACGCCGGAACTCTTAGGAGCCATCTGTGGAGCCACCAAACGTCATACATGCACCACTCTATTACGCGTCAACAAGTCTAGTTTTCGAGTCGCGGTTCCATTTGTCTGGAACAACGTTACTCGTGTAATTGACCTCCTGAAGCTCATACCCGGTGTCAACAGCCCAAATTCTTCACCCTTTACACCAAGTATTGTGAGTTAGTGCCCGGTTTCTAATGACACATTATATCAACATATTTTGCTACCAAGACGCTTCCACCTTCTGCCAGCGCGGACTTTAGTAGATGGATTGTGTACGCGCCATATGTTCGCTCGCTTACGATACACTCCAACCTTTCGGCTTCCCCCTGGGGCACCTTGATGATGCGTTCTAAACAGCGACACTTGTTACCATACTTGTCATCTTTGACTATATGGCAAAATGACCGAAGCGATCCAATCACCAAAGAGTTAATGTGGCTGAGTGTTTTTCTTACGCCATCCTTGACCTCGGTTCACGTCCAAAACTCCGACAATGCTGGCATGGTATCTATATGGGGAGTTTCTGCTATCTTGAACATGATTGCCACCTCGTGCCCCCGAATTGAAAACATTAGATTGCCTGATGTCTCCGAGGGAACAGAAGGGGCGGATGGAGAACACTACTTACTAAATCTTCTATATCGACCGGTTGCAGAATCTCTTCCTGAACTTTCGAATCTTGATACTCTAACAAGTAGTCTATGGATATTCTCCGGTGGATTTCTCGAGTCCCTTGGCACCTTACCCCATTTGAGGCACTTAAAACTATTCTCCGGGCGCTCAACTACAGGCCATTCCGAAACTACGACATTCAGTGCAGATTTATTTCCTACTCTTGAACACTTGTACCTGGAGGATTTGGACTTCAACGAGGCAAAACTAGTCTTGGGTCATCGATTTCTTGTGAAGAATCTGGCCTCTCTTACGTTTATCCTTAACTATGAGAGAAATACGGCGGACGACATTCAACCCGTGCTTCTCATGTTAAAGCACATGAATAGCCTCACCAAACTCGACGCACATTTCAAACATCCAAAAGGTTACTACATGATCAGTCCAGGTGGGGTCTTCTTAGAAATTTTATCTCAACTGCCATTGCGTACCATCCGGCTATGCAACATACGATTTTCCAGCCTCTCCGAATGGAAGTTGGATAAGCTTTTCCCATTTGTCACTGAACTGGAAATACCTCTTCAAGCTGTGGACATGCACGAGATTCGATTTTTCGCCGTAATACCTAATCTACGGTATCTCGCCGTCGCATTTAAAGATTCTGCCACAATTAGCCAAGTCACAAGCGAGGAGACAATAGCTTGCCCTTCTCTGAATTGTCTGGAGTTCACAAATCAAAACTATGACTCATTTGAGTTTGAGCCTAGACACGTTAAGCCTATTGCGGGGTGGGTTTTGAATAGATGAGCGAGAACAATTGTAACTGAAAAATTGCTTTTCAGGTATTTGCTCCGGCTATTTCCTAATATAAGAGCAATAAGCTGGCGCGCTGGGGTCGGGGAGAATTTAATCGAGTACCAGTGCTCTGTATTACTGAATGCCCACATCGAGATGAGTTGGGAGCGAAAGAATGCACGGGCGCCCATCACGCAGTAGTACGGATGGGATATCACAGACTGTCTACTACCTGATGGGGTGAAACTGGCTGGATGATTGAAATTGTTATTGTAACTTCCTTCTATAGATATCTGTACATGTTGACTCTCAAATTATACCGCTTACCAGTCCTAAATATCAGATTTTTGGGATGAAGCACACACCTAAAAACAAAGTTACCCGACGCATGAAGTCACTGGCAAGGATATTCAGATGTCGGCCAACCGTAGCATTGTCCAGTACCTCCGGCTTTTCGTCTAGCTACAGTTCATACTACAATCAGCGAGAGCGTATACGTATCCAGTGAACAGTATGCATAAATTATAGACGGGATTCGGGATTGCATGGTTCACGAACCGGCTGCACCGCCACTGATCAGCTTGCCCTGATTTTGCAAATTGAATCCACACTGCAAATTTGACGACGATGGCCAAAACTCAAAAGAAGACAGGTAAAGGTCGTCTCGACAAGTATTACAAACTCGCCAAGTGAGTTCATCTCAGGCCGTCTTGAATATTGTGCTCATGAATCACGCAGAGAACAGGGCTATCGGGCTCGCTCAGCGTTCAAACTCATCCAGCTTAACAAGAAATACAGCTTCCTCGAATCCGCTCGATGTTGTATAGACTTATGCGCCGCACCCGGGGGATGGCTTCAAGTCGCATCCAAAACTATGCCTCTTAATTCTCTGATCGTTGGGGTCGACCTAGTTCCTATTCGACCTATTCCTCGCGTCGTCACATTTGCTCAGGATATTACCACCTCTGCGTGTCGTTCCCAACTCCGAAGTGAGCTCCAAGACTGGAAAGCAGATGTAGTACTACATGATGGGGCGCCCAATGTCGGAACGGCGTGGATCCAAGATGCGTACAGCCAGAGTGAGCTTGTACTCATGAGTTTGAAGCTCGCCGTCGAGTTTCTTGCGCCTGGTGGGACGTTCGTGACTAAGGTCTTTCGGAGTGTGGATTACAACAATCTTATTTGGGTATTTAACCAATTATTTGGGAAGGTCGAAGCGACGAAACCTCCCTCTTCTCGGTGAGTTGGCTGGTTTGTGGTCTCATAAACGTTACTCATATTATGATAAGTAATGTCTCTGCCGAAATTTTTGTGGTCTGCCAAGGCTTTCTCGCACCTCAACACATAGACCCCAAGTTTCTCGATCCGAAGCATGTCTTTAAAGATCTTTCGACGCTTCCTCCGGTTCCTTCTACCTCGAGTACGCCCTACTCACATATCTCTCACGCTAGCCGACGCAACTAATCCTACGATAGCTGTTCAGCCAGGAAGCAAGGCGCATACCAATGTCTTCATGCCTGAGAAGAAACGACGAGCCCGCGAAGGATACGCTGACGGAGACTATACTTTGTTCCACACCTTACCTGCCGCCGAATTTGTCCGTGTTCATGATCCAGTGTTGGCCCTTGGAACGGTAAATAAAATCACGTTTACCACGGATGAAGAGAAAGGGTGTGTTTGGTTTTCGTGCGTTGTTTTTTTGTTGATGTGTGCGATTTGATAGGTGGCTAAAGCTTGAAGCCACCACACCGGATATCATTGCGAATTGCGAAGATCTCAAAGTGTTGGGGAAGGGGGATTTCAAGAAGCTTCTCAAGTGGCGAACTTCCATACGCGAAGAGGTGAGTCGGTAGACCAACTTAATCATTACTAGTGCCAATATATTTTCATAGCTTGGTTTGGAGGCGAAACAAAAGCCTGTGGAGGATGCAACCGAAACCGTTGAGATTACTGAAGAGGTAGACGAGGAAGCACAAATTGAAGATGAGGTTCGTCCTCTCACCTGATTTCCCTCTTCTACTCATTTTACAACGGCTTCATCTATTCGTTTCCAGCTTTCTCGACTAAACGCTGATGCATTGGCCCGGGCTAAACGTGACCGCCGAAAAGCCAACGAAAAACGTACCCGAACGATCATGCGCATGCAGCTCCAAATGACCGCCCCGCTCGATATCGGAATGGATTTTGCGGATGATGCGCTTAAGGGCGATATGTTCGACCTTTCAGGAGCGGATGGAAGGGGTGTTGGTGATAAGGCTGCGGACGGAAGCAGTGATGAGGGCGAGGAGCGAAATGAAGACGAAGAGAACGGGCAGGACGAGAGCAGCGATGATGAGGATGGGGAGAAAAAGGTTGCTGGACTTGAGGACGATCTGGATGGACTATACGAACGCTATCGAGAACGTATGGCCGAACGGGATTTGAAGTTTAAAGCCAAGGAGTCGAGAAGGAAGGACAAGTCTCGCGAGGAGTGGGGTGGGATTAAGAAGGATGATGAGGAAGATGATGAGGAAAGTGGAGAGGAGAGCGAGGAGGGTGGGTGGGATGTTGCTCAGGCTGCGAAAGACAGAGGAGACGAGGGGAGCAGTTCGTCGGATGAAGACGAGGCGGAAGCGGAGGAGCGGCCGACAGTAAAGAAGAGGAAGCTTACGGGCGAGAACCGACTGATTACGAAGTTGGAGGAGCCGAAGAAGGGTGCTGCGAGTAAAGCTGCCCAGGTCTGGTTCTCGCAGGATGTGTTCAAAGGCGTTGCAGATGTTGAGGGCGAGAGTCAGGAAGACGATGAGAGCGAAGATGGGTCCGAGGACGCGAAGATGGCGAGCGAGTCTGAGGAGGAAGATGAGCCCGAGACCGCGTCAGGAGCAGCAGAGGTATGCTCGGTTCTCCTTTCAAACGATTGAGCACTAATTTGGGCCGTAGGATGAAGATGACTTTGAGATCGTACCTCAAGACGCTGAAGACGATGCACCCATGTGGGATGTCGACAATGATGACGGGGACGAGGCAAAACAGGAGTATATTAAGAGTGCGTTTCATGTTTCATCGCGTTTACATCCAATTGATTGCTCCGCTAGAGTACGGTCTCCTGACCCCCGAAGCGGTTACTCTTGCCCAACAACTCGTGAACCGGAAAACGACCAAAACCCATCTTATCAACGACGGTTTCAACCGCTACTCGCTCAACTCTCAAGATTCCCTCCCTTCTTGGTTCCTCGACGACGAACGAAAACACTACAAGCCAAACCTGCCCATCACAAAAGAGGCTGTCGCAGCTCTACGCGCGAAACAACGTGCGCTCGACGCTCGTCCGATCAAAAAAGTGGCTGAAGCCAAGGCGAGGAAGAAGATGAGGGCTCAGCAAAGGTTGGAAAAGGCGATGAGTAAAGCTGAGGGCGTGGTTGCGACAGACGATATGACGGAGAAGGAAAAGGCGGCACAGATTGAAAAGGTGATGAGGAAGGGGATGGCGAGTGCTGCGAAGAAAAAGAAGGAGGTCAAAGTCGTCGTTGCAAAGGGGCCAAACAGGGGAGTCAAGGGACGGCCAAAAGGTGTAAAGGGACGGTATACGATGGTTGACGCTAGGATGAGGAAAGAGGTGTGTGTCGGATTATGCCTCCGTAGTGGATTGTTGCCAACTAATACTTTCTAGGTCCGAGCGAAGAAACGAAAGGAGAAGGCAAATAAGAAGAGGAAAAGGAATTAGTCGCTCAGCTGTGCCTGGCGGTGGTTCTTCGGATAGGCTTCAATGCATGAATGGTTTAACTGTATTCATTTGAAAAGTCGATTGAGCCCGAGTTCCAAGCAATTCGTGACGTCAATCAAGACCCGCAGTTCGTGCTTTTACTCCGATACTATGGAGGTTGCTCGGCAAAAAGACTTTCTTGCAAAAAGCAAACTAAGCACTGTACTCGAGATTTATTACTTATTGGTGGTACAATCACGTGATATCAGCGCTCCTGTTGGTTGTCTACCTTATCCGCCGTGGCGCCGTCCTAGCTCAGCCACCGACGCGTATTTTTGCCTAAAATATCGCCTTCTCTCTGTTTTCCAAGATTCTATCTGGAAGAACCACTTATCCTAGACGCCGAGACCGATCTAAAAAAAAAAAACGCCAACAACCATCGATTTCAGTGGAATAGCTTGGCCAGCTTCGCAAGCTCGAATACTCCTGGAGAGCCGCTTCCTACTTAGTTCAACTATTAGTTCTCTCAAACATTGATCCAAAGAACGATACAATGCGCCAGCTTGATATTGTGGCCAGTTCCCAGATAAATATACTTCTAGATCCTTGCTCGTTCGACCCCCCTAATCCGCCAATCCCCCATCGTGACATTGAAAATCGATCGATGGAAGAAGTAAGACAACCAGTACCCCCTCAATCGTTCTCCCCAAATTTTCCAGTTTCTCTCCAAAACTTCAACTTCGATGCTAAACAGCCTAATCCGGGCGACGTGCGGGGTCCTGAAACACAAGTAAGAGTGTCTCGACATTTTGGCTAGCCTTCACTCTTTAACTTATTTACCAGACAATCGAATTCAGCAAGCTTTGGAGGGTTCGAAAGGAAGCCCACTGGGAGCTTATTGCGCCACCAAAAAACGGAACAAGATCATATATCTTATGTCCAACAGCGAGGTCTCCACCGGCAATCTGGTCAGAAGTACGTGGGCTTGCCATTTTATATCACATTTATGAGAATGACTGGCATGGCAGAATCTGTATGACGCTCAAGACGCTCTTCCCTACTTCAGCGTTGGGCAAACTATTCTCACGTCCAAAGTTCCAAGAGTTCAAGCTCGTTCTGTGCTCTTAACGAAAAATCTTCACAATATTGAAGCGGACTGGCGGAGAGGAAATATTAAAATTTCTATGTATGTTTCAAACTTCGCAAACTCGCATCCCATCTCACCAGGCGCCTGAGACAGCCACCTCAAGTATAAGCTCGAATTGGCTCGTCCAAGGAATTGGCAAGCTCCAGCTACAACATCAAGGTTTAACATAATTGATACGAGCCGCAACCCCCCGAATCCACTCCAATTTAGAAAGCTGATCGCGTGCCGTGATTCCGGCGTACCGGTCAAACTACTCGCTACCGGCGATTTTCCTTCCCTCCCTATTGTCAACGCGGAAATCGAATTGGATAACCAAACGAGTGTTACGATTAAAAACGATAGCTGGCGCAACGGGCTGGTAGTACTCGGGTTCTTCTGGGTGAAAAGAGTTGAGGTAAATTTCTAACCTAATAAACGAAGGTTTCAAATACTTATCCATGACCAAACATACAGGAAAACCTAGAAAAACACAAGCACAAAGGAAATTTTGATTTGGAAACGGGGAAAACCTCGGGTGAAGCACACTGGGATTTCGAGTTCGAAACCTGTGACCAGGATGTCCCATCATGGTGGTGTCCTCTAGGAGATGATTCAGAATGCGAAGATGATACGGAGTATAATGAAGAGCTTACTAGTCTCACTAAGCGACCTCGTATTGATTACGATGAACGACTTCTTGGGGAAGACATGGAGCTTGACGATTGTGACCAGATGGATAGTAGGATGTATGAACTGCCAGAAGTAATACTTTTACAAACAGCGCTTATTACTATGACTTACTAGCCTGAGCTGCAGTTTCAAAGTACCCCTCATTGGCATATACCTCCACCTTCAGGCCTTTTCTTTCATCAAGATCCAGGCGTCGCCGAGCAACCAGTAGCGCCATCGTCGAAGGCCGGCTCGACAAACTCCCGAGCCCTCCCACCCGGAGTAGAGCCAAGTGCTCTCAAACTCACATTAGAGCCCAAAGAGTGGCCCGATGTCAAATCTATTCGCCCTCCTCAGATTAGAGCTTCGCTCCTGTCAGGGTGGCATTGCAAAGCATGCGGTAAACTCAACCCTCGCGTCAAATGGACCAAAGCTCAAGAATGTCCGTTTTGCAAGGTAGTTAGTCTGAACTCGGTTTTATGATCGTCCTAACGCAATCCGTTCCTGGGCAGAGTAAAACCGAGATTGGCTTTCCGGAGTGGCATCGAAAAGCTCATACTGAAACCAATGGGCCGATTGGTACATTCTACCGTCTCGATGACGGCGGGCACTCGCACAAGGTCGGGTTACATGCTCTAGCCGCTCAGGATCCTGAAAACGGCATGACATGCGTCGAGTATTGGCTTGCTGATCCGCCTCTGCCGATCCTGGCAGAAGTCGGGCGAGTCAAACCAACCAGGAGAGGCGCACCTTCACGGCTAACGCCTCGTCAGAATGAGCAAAGCACATCTTCGGTCAATCCCAGTCCAATAGGAGGAACGGCTTTGTTGCCAGCGATATGCCGTTATCCAACGACGCTTCGAGACCCGGGTGGGAGTCGTGCGGTACTTGCGAAAAATAGTCGGATGTTGTTCGTGCATGTTACATGCCCCCAGCATCCAAACTTGCTTGCTTTGCCTGACAGGATCTTTTCCGAATTTGCTTCGAAAGTCCCAATGGAACGACAGATAAATACCAAAGAGTACAAGACTGGTAAGCGTCAAGATACTCTGGCTGGACCACACCGCGATTGATTCCTCCATCTAGGTCTTTCCAGTTTATCCTGTCATTACACATACCTTGCTGGAGTCGGCACAAGCGTACTCCACAGGTCTGGTCCTGCGGTTGGGTGGGAAGACGTTCCGGATTGTGTTTACAACGCGCATAAGATGTTGGTCGACATGCAGTGCTATAGCGTGGACGAAGGTGACTATGAGCAAGATCAACTCAATCAGAGTGTGTTTATCGTTGGATCTGGTTGTAACGGCGTCAACTCTTTCAAGGTAATTATCACTTCTCCTTTTATTCCGCTGAGTTGTCAAGTTTTTCCCCGACAGATGGTTCATCGTGCGGAAGATGGCTCAGTAGGATATATGGTTCTTGGTGCTAGCTGTGAGGTTCAGTTGATGGTCGGTGATGGCCAGAGTAAGCGCACAACCAAAGCTGGAGCACAACGCCGAGCAGAGATGTTAATGGCCCACGGAGATGCACTTTTCATTACTGCCCCTAAGAAGGGTGATTTGCCTATTGAGGTCAGTTAGATTGCCCCTTCAAGTCTGCATTTCAACTTTACTCTTCAATTTATGAACAGGTTCGTGTCAAACGCACTGGTTTGGCAGTCGGTGAGTTACCGGTCCTTACATGCTTCAAGAGTGTCCCTTATTAATATGATTCAGTTTTGGTGGCACGGTACTTTGAGATTGGTCTAGCTGAATCATCAGTCGCACCTGGACTCAACCAAGAGGCAGAAGCTTCTGTGTCGTCGATGGAGGGCATAATATACAATAATACAGGTCACGGCGATCTCAAGCCTTCGTCTCCTGCTATCAAAACTCAAGCGAAGAAACGGAAGAGCCGAAGTTAAACGTGAATGTGGCTTGATTATAACGCATATATTCGCTGAATGTTATAGAATTTGTTATATATGTATACAGTCGAACACGTTAATTTGCACCTTGCTCATTTGCACAAACCACTCGGAAGCACGAGCTTCCAGTGCTAACTCAGCCCGCCACTTGGCGTGCAGCGAACGCGCTTGACATTGACTTCCCCACTGAAGAGGATCTCAGTATCGTACGGGCTGCTCATCTGATGTAAATAATGTCGTCTTGCCTCACAGAAAGTCTCAATTGTATGTACACATTTTATTCTTAATGATATCGACCCAGAAACTCGGATTGTATGTGTTTGACGAAAGCCTCTCGCTTAGAATTTGAATTGTACGCGCCACCGTGCAAATGAACGAGCTTGACTGTATCGGACTAGAGCAAGAAAGAAAGGATGCCTAATAAAACTACCGTTCCGCAAGCAGCTCCCCAACTTAACGTGCACCTAGCTATCGCATGATTGTCTTGTGTGCTCCCGCCTGCTCCAGAAGGTGAGTTCGGCGGGTTCACAATCCGACTCTCAGGGAGCTTTTGCACGCCCTCGACCTTTTGTTTCTCGATCTGCCCAGATCCAACCATGATCTGCTGTCCAACAGACGGGACGCCGTTGACTACAAGAAATACTAAAGCTGGACCAGGTGGAAAGACAGCAGGGTTTGGTGGAAGCTGGGAAACGTGGAGCGTGCCAGAGCGATCTTCGTT
>WSTH01000689.1:0-19706 GCA_019616345.1 Ceratobasidium sp. 395
CTACTATAGCAGAGAAAAGTAGGTCAGAATCTAAAGAACTGGCGACCCATTTTTTGGGGTATCCTACTCACCCGGTGGCAGTGTCGACCCACCAAGGACGACCGTCTTTGGGACGGTTGCCAACCCTCTGGAAGTGGCGTGTGATATAATTGGTTAGACATGAGTTCTTGCGTAGGTCAAACCTATAGCCTGAGGGATGGCTGCAAGGCGTCAAATTAGGTTTCGCTCAGGGTGAATAGGTATACTCCAGGCGTACGGATAGTCATCGACCGTCGGGTGTCCCGTTTCAGTTCCTCCCGTAATAGTGATTGGGCAGCCGCTGACGATCTTGAGCGATTTTATCCCATTGACGGTCTCGCAGTGAAGACCTTGGTACGAGGTGCACTTGGGGTTTCTTGGGTCAGTGCAATCACCACTGGATGACACATGTATGCCAGCCGCCTCAAGCTGAAAGCACGGTTAATTAGATCTGACTCAACAGAGCAAACGACATCACCTGCCTCGGTCTGCGCGGTGCGTTGACCCTATACCGTGCCAGGAGTGCACGCAGAGACGAAAATATCTGCAATCAGGGGAACGAGAAGAAACTTCATGGAAAAAAAGTACTGAAAGGCTGGGGTTACAGCTATTGTATCAAGCCCGAGCTCTCTTATATAGCTCCCAGTGAAGTAAGAAGAGCTCGGCTACCAGTCCTAGCAAATCCGCGACTAAAGCGGCTAGGAAAGGCTTGGCAAACCCAGGGATAGACGTCGACCACCGTGATTTCGGTCTTGCCATTACGGCCAGCCGGGCTTTCCCAACGGAGGTAAAAAGCCACCCGCAGTGTTATTACAGTAATTTACGGCTGTATAGCCAAGATTTCAAGAGAAATTTAGCCTTCGTCCGAGCACATGCACCAGTATCATGTAAACCAAGAGTATAGTTGGCAACTCCGTGAGCGAACCGGCCTACCCCGGAACCATCCCAGAATCTGCTATCTAGGGGAATGTACCATGCTCATGATACGCTGTAGTGCTAGATGATTAATGCAACAGCACCTTTGGAGTGGCTCACGCGGCTGTTACCAGGCCGATGCAGGTGCAGCGTAAAGTCAACTGTGCTGAGGGGTTATCAGCACCAAAATTGCCGGGTTCGTAACTGAAATGTATAGTGTACGACCGTCTATACTCAAATGAGGCATACATTCAACTAATTCTCAACCTCGCCGATAACATTATAAGTTACCTGATGGGGTTTGTTTCCATTCTAGGGCTGATATTGGCACCAACTCACTAGGCGCCTAAGTTTTGAAAACGGAGCACAAACAACAGGGAAATCCGTATAAGCCGCAATCATTAAAAGATATTAGGAGCATCTCTAAGTGCTTGTAGTAAGTTGTATGCGACTAGTTCGCTCCCAAAAGGAATACAGCACGCAAAGCATGAGCGTTCGGGCTCATTAGAGAGTAACCTGTTACTCAGGGTTACAAAAGGCGCCTGTCATAAATAGTAAGAATTGTGGTAGTGCTGAGGACTCCAAAGCTGTCGAAAGATTGTCCAGTTTTCTAGCCAAAGACAAATAGTTAACCGCAGTTTTCAGAAGTTCAGGGATACTGCAATCACCACTTGCAACGCGAACAGCCCGATCCAATGACCCTAAGTCACAGCGCTCGGGTATCATCATCGAGTTGCGACCTGTCAAATATAAGTATCTTATACGAATGCCCAACCTATCTCCAATTAAAAGGCATCTCATTGTGTGGTCATATACAGATCCTTACTGTGGCTGTGCAATCATATCCGGTGAGAGCGTTTTGATTACCTTGCCCTAGCAAGGTCTCTACACGCGAAAAAGATACCCTCAGAAATGCAAAAATTTATACTTATTTTTTTTTGTTGTGGCCACTGCTAGGTTCTAGCCCTCCTTGTGGGTGTAAGCCAATTAGGAATCGACTTGTCTACTCAGTAAGCTGTGCGTCTAGGCTACAAGCCTAGACCGCCACGTGGTTTCCTTCACACATAGCCACTTAAGTCACTGTTCGCTTACTTGTCAAATACATTTTCGTCTTTTGTCCGACACTACACCGCTTCCATGCATCGCTCTCACTTCTCTATACAATTTGTTATCACCGTTTGCTGTACATACACTATTAAAACATACCACCCACATAGTTATCACATCTATCTATACACGCCACATAAGCCTCGCACTATCCAACAGTCATTCCGTATCTTTCAACGGCACGCCTATACTTGGTAAGCCTGCGTCCTGATCCTATCCCACCATTCAATTGTTGACGCGTTCAGCTCCTCCAATCGTTCATCTTCTTTCGCCAGATCCATATGGATTGGTTTCTTCAGTATGGCACGATCGAAATCCCGGAGGATATGTACGCTACTTAAACCCGAACAGCGGGAGAGCGCTACATATATGTTCGGCTGGCTAAGCGTACCCCCTGTTGGAGGTTCAGCAATATCGATCACTGCGCTCCCCAATGTCTGGCCTTGCGCTCTATAGTCTGTAAACGCGTAAGCCGGGGCTATCGGAAATTGAAGTCGTTTGACGTATCGTTTGATTGACTGGGTTTGTCCGTTGTGCTGAGCCAATGGCAGTGTGATCGAGTAGTACCTCGCGACTGGTACAATCGGAATAACCCTCGGCTCTAAGCCTGGTAAGGGCTTGGCCCGCGTCCTGTCAAACTTGACAAGGATATACGCGGGTAAGTTGGCCAATTTGATCTGCGGTGCATCAGGACCGAACGGCGGTTCATGTCGATCGAGCTTCACGCCTACGATTACCCCTCTTGCTCCGTTTGTAACATCAATGTCAGTATCGATGTTCGACGTTACCATCACCTTCATTCCGATGGCAGCTCGAACTTCATCAGGTAGGCCGTTTCTCTCCCTCCTACCTTTGCTCGGGTTTCGGTTACTCGCGGCGTTCCTCATCGATACATATTTCTCCCACATATTTAGTGGTCTCCTCTTCCCTTGATCTACGCATGTATCTAGAGCCGCAATCGTTAAGAGTTGTTGCCCAGATCGTCGGCAATGTTCTTCCACCGATTTGGCGTTCCACCGCATCTGTACCGCGTTCCTGGGAGTTATCAAAACGCAGTCTTTCCATTGCTCCGAAGTGAAGTTTGTTTCCCTGCACTTTGAATTGGTTAGCGTGATCGAATCCAGTAAGGCAATGTCTTCTTGTTGAACTCGAGCCACCCGGAAGTTGCTCAAGAACTTCTGCCACACGGGGTCCGTTACTCGCACCTGCTGTTTTAGTATAACGACTAATTTGAAGTTCTCGTATATCTTTCGCCCCATCCCCGCCTCGTCCGAAGTCTTAAATCTTGATGATGTTGCGGGGTGGAAGAGTGCCCCGCCGGCAGCCGCCGCGACAGGTGGGATCTGATGGATGTCACCACATAAAATAACGTTGATCCCGCCGAACGCAAAATCTGCATCATCGCTGTTATAACCTAGTTTGGCTATGCTGATGTTCCGAGATAGCTGCGCAAAGAACTCCTTGGAAAGCATGGAGTATTCGTCAATAATGAGGTACTCAATAGGTTTCCATACCTTCGCCATTTCCTGTCTAGTCGCATAGGACATCGGTTCGTCCTTTTTCTTACCGACCAGAATGCGTCCAATACTGTGGGTTGTCTGCCCTTCAATGTGTGATGCCGCACAACCTGTCAATATGTGAGCGTTAGCACAACCTATATCATCGACAAGCATAGTACTTACCTGTGAACGCCGCTTTCATCAACCGATCTTCTATCCCTAGCCTTCTGAACTCTTCGGTGATAGTTTGTATCACTCGGGACTTTCCTGTACCCCCCTCACCGATCATTAGCAAACAAAGCTGGGGTGGCTTGTTCGCTAAATTGTGTTCTTGCGCATACAGCGTTCGCATCAAATGCCAACGGAAAATGCCGAACGCCCGCTGTTGGTCTGGGAACAGTTCACCGGGTGGAATCGATTCCGCAGGATTAAATGGTGCCAATAACAGCACATCCTGTATGTTTGAGACGTTATCGGCTTCATTGTCAAAAGTAAGAAGTTCGACTCCGCCATTGTCATTTGCTGCGCTGGTTGCTTGCGTGCCAGTGGATCCGTGCGAGCAGCGAATGGCCTCCGCGTCTTGCTTCAGCAGAGTGCACCACGACTTCAGCATTCGCAAGTCGGACTCAGAAGCGCGCTCGTCACAAGGTCGAACAGGCCTTTGTTGAGTACCGAAAATACCGTGATTTTGCCCGATGCGTACTGCCTGAACGCCATGTACCACCTCCCTATGATTCTCCAATTCCAGCGCTGCCTTCTCGATCATCTCCTCTGTGACATAACTGTCAGCCACACAGTATACTCCGTTCGGTTCCATCCCTTGCTCCATCTCATCTACATGCATCGCATTCCGATTGTGGTTCATCAAGTCTTCCTGATCGAAGTACGCCTGCTGATCCTCTTCAGCCGCCGCTCGTGCCTTGTGACCGTGCTCTATATTATCGATTATGTCCAGTACGCGATCGCTGGCTGTGTTCAGGAAGCTTGTTAGAGCATCTGACCATGATTCGTTAGGCCGTTTAATATCGTCTGGGTGGCGCCATGGCTTGAGGAAAACTAAGATACAAGCAGCGTAAAGATCAGCTTGAGCGGGATCGGTGCTTCGAGGAAATCGTGGGCCAATAATATTCGGCATATGATTGTGGGAGCTTGGCCGAATTACTCGCGTGTGCGTCTTTGATCGAGGGTGCGCCTGCATATATTCAACTCTCCCATGTGTCGGTCGGCCTCGTGTATTTTCTTCTCGTGACCGTTCATCGTATTCGGCATCATTAGGTACGACGCCCGCGCCTTCAGTGATAGCTGAGCCCTTTGTTCGGCTCCGGGTTGCCGCTTGTTCGTATGTATCGACAAAATAATCCAGTAGGTTATATGAGTCGGTTAGCGCGCCTCGGTACATGTAGTCCTCTACTTGCGACCGCCTATATATTTTGCCATGTTGATTAAACGCTATGGTTATATTTTCGCTTCGAGCGCTTTCTTGGTTAGATGCATCACGCGAATCTTCTTGATTGCCGGCGGTTAGAGGTGCTTCGTCGTCAGCAGTTCTGTAAGAAGTAGGAATATGTGTCAGTACATTTGGAACTTTGTGTTCGGGAGAAAATAGTGGGTCTACTTACCTCTTCTCGTCCAGTTCTCTGAAAGTGCGGTATATGTATGAAACAAAGGACCCCCAAAATATGTTTACGGGGTGATGAGACCGATAGACGTCGTGGTATCCTAGCAAGTGAAGCATCACTAAAGGTGCTGAAAGTTCTTGTTCCCGATTCAATATGTTAATTGCCCTGTTTATCAGATCTTGTTGTCGTCGATATAAGTCCTTGGTATCCGGGTCTTCACTGAAGTGTTTCGTTAGATTGTCCGCCAGCAAACTGGCGATGTTATGAGTTCGACCTTCAGTTTTTGTAATGTACTTCGATATATAATATGCGATTTTTATCGTTTCGTCCCCGTGCAGCAGCAACTGCATGTCCTGATTGCATTTGAGGACGTGCGAGATGGCTGGGTTATATCCATTTATAAATGGATATGTGCGCCTAGTTCGGTAAGTGCCATGTTCGTTCACCGTGTCATTGTCGCTAAGCACCCAGGGCGCACCTCTTTTGCAGCCCACTTTCCCCGTCTTCTCGTGCCGTAAGCATTTATTCCATTCGCATTTATGCACCTGCTTAGTGCGAACCACGTTGGTTTCAAGTTCATCTAGCTGGGTCTTAAAATCCTCGATTGGGACGAAGGGATTGGGCAGTCGTGAGTAAGCAATGTCTGAATGCGCCCGCATTTCTTTCACTTCTTCTGCGTTGTTAAGTCCAGGTCTGAAGGAGCGTATGTTCGCCTTGAGATATGCCGAAACTTTTGACTGAAACTCTTCAGTTCGTAGCATTTCTTTTAGGTGCCGAGGGGCCGGCACGTTATGCAGCCAAACCAGCATGTGGAGATGGAGCGTGCCCCTTCCTTGGCACTCCACAGTACCAAAGTAAGCTTTAACTCTTCCCAGAATGCCCGGTCGCGTATGCACTCGCGTTCGTGAGGTTGTAATGCCGAACAAGTTCTCCAGTACCAATGTAACCGTGAAATGAAAAAACTTTGCCGCAGCGTACGGATCCTGGGCAATGTTCTGGGCTCTTCGCGTACTGTCTGGACCCGCCGTCCTGATAAAATTATCCATGTCAATTTCCTCCCCTGCAAAAATTTGTGCGATGGGGTCATGAAGGTCGTCCGGATTGATTGTTAGCCAGATAGTGGGCTGGTTAAAATATATCGCTGCAGACTGTATTTGGCTACGTAGCTGTGTGCGACTTGCCCCCGAAGCCATCACTCGCCTTGAGGTTGCAGTTATACTCCTTTTTAGCTCTTGGATCGCTGGGTTACTAGTAAGTTCACCTCTACTTTCTTCTTCGGCCGCCCGGCGTAGATCTGCTGGGGTAATTGTGTCTAATGTGTGGGCGATACGGTCAAAATCGAATCGGTTCATCTGAAGTTTTGTTGACAAAAGCCCTTGGCGCCTTTGTTGCATACCGAATAGGACAAAGGGAAACGAGTGATGGATACGAAAGCGACGGTCATGATAATCAAGCAACCATCTGCCATGATCGTTCAGCGACAGCGGGGCTGGGCGGTCGCGCTCAATGCCTCCAAGTCCGCGCGGGTGCAACCCAGGAAAAGCGGCTTCCCAGAAGTTGTCTCGATTTGGATCAGCTGGTCCTTCTCCCGCAGGAGGTTGACCAAAAGTGTTCACAGGTGCCGCTCCGTGCCTTATTGCATAACCAGGCTCGCGTGTGTTATCAGTATGCCTTAGCATATTGTTAAGCCCCCAGCCCATCAGTTCATCCGACGGCACCTTTGACTGATCGCTATCCATCACCCCCAAGTATTGGATTGGTATCACATCTGGTCCTCCGTTATCGTCTGCGCTGGGATCATCCTCAACAGATGTTACCGCCTCCACATCAGCCTCATCGGAGTAATACGAATTTGGCTTGTATCCATGGTATTCATCATTAGCCATTGACTCATCGGCTTCATATCGGATTCCCTCACTGATCGCCTCAGGTACACCGTCGGGAGGGAGCGCATTCAAGCGATCCTGGTCGATAACGATATCTCCGTAGTACTTCTTGTTGTGTTCTTTTAGCCACGTTAGAGCCTCGCCGACCGCCCAACGCCGAACGCGTAACATGTGCAAGCGGGCTGGATCCGTAATTTTTCCACGACCAACAAATGTGATAGACAGCGTGCTGGCCAGGATATTTGGTTTCTGCGGCATGAGCTGACCCGAAACCATGTTTGCAAGAGCAGGTGAATTAAGCTCAAAGCTCACGACATTACCTCGTAGGGCTGTTTGTACCTGATCCAGAGGCAAGTGTCGTCGAGATTTATCCCGGGGATATAGTTTGATTAGGAATATCCTAGGGTATATGCGCGCAACTAGCAAGTTTTCAGCAAAAGTCAGATGTGCAAGCTGCCAAGGAACGTCTCCAATCCATAGATCATTAGCAAGTGAATGTTTTGGTGGGGTATCTACATCTATTGTTGCCTACGAACGAGGAGAAATGTCAGAAAAAATGCTAAGGCTAATCGTGGTTAAGTTGTACTGACTTGTAACTCGTTCAAACACTCCTTGCAAACATCCGCCAAGGGGTCTGGACCAGCCCCGTGGCACCCTTTTACCTCCAGTAAGCAACCTTGCGCTAACACCTGATCGGGGTGTGGTGTATTCGGTCTTAGCCTGTGACGATTGGGAATATCTGTTACCCTCATTCGAGTGAACTCGCCTTCCGTCCCAAGCCGGAGACGTGCGCATATTGCGCATATACGATGCTCGAGTGCGGCGTTCGAGGTGGCGTTGTGTGCCTCTACATAGCACCTCATATTGTTAGCATCGGACGATAGGTCAAGGAACTCTTCGTTTGGATACTCCTCTTTAGCTTGCTCTTGTCTAACCGTTCGAACGTGTTCAATGTGCCTACGCCCCTTTTCCCTTTGCTTTCGAGCTCGATCTTCCTGGTTATCTACCGCGATTTTGTAAAGTTCCTCCGTCCAATAATGATCGTCTTTGAGTAGGATATCGAGCAGCTCTTGTTTACTTCGATTCATGTACTTGGTGACACGCGTTAGAGGTCGGTGTTCAGGAGCGCTTCTTGCGACAAGCGATATAATGTCTTCCTTTGAAAGCGCTTTGTATAAGTACGCTGGGTCTACGTTCGTTGTTCGGGAAGGAATTTCGGCCATTGTGAGGGGGGTCGTAGGGTGTACTACGTGTAGTCTTGAGTCGTAGCGGTTATATAGTGTCCAAGTAAGACAACCGCATCGGTACGAAGAGCCACTTGGATCGTACGACATGACTGAAAGGCAGTGACGGTCACTGCAACCTGCTGCTTGGCGCTCATAGCCGATTCAGCCAAAACAGCATTTGTTAAATGTCTTAGTCGCGCCTTGACTGGAGTTCAACTATTCTGGAAACGCAACCAGTGCATTCAATCAACCCAGTGCCCTTGTATTTCCATAATCCTGTACGTAGCCGAACTCATTGGAGAACGCCCACGGGATTCTTTACTCACAAGCTGTGGCTTATAAGGTGGCGATGTGATTTTTACAACAAGACAAGCACAAAGTATGTATTGCTATTTCCACACTGTATCATTCCTGGGCGAACGTGGATTTACCTAGAGCGTATTATATTTGTAACATAGTTATTCTGTAGTGTATCACACAAATTAACGTCATGCAGGAATTTAGCAGACCTTTGGGTCCTACACGCGAAGGAGGGGATATGGGTGCGAAACAACCTGGAAAGAAAAAAGTATCTCACAATTTCACAGCCCTTTGCCGAAACTTAATGCATTTGAACCTTAGAGATGGTCAGAGGCACACACACGTCAAACATACAGCCAACCAATATATATTCCATTAGCACCACAAGGCGTGAAGCATGAGCGTCCTCAGCGCAGCCCAGGACACGACCAACCTCACTCCGAGTATTCGCATGAGTGCGGTTCAGATTGCGCGTCGGGGCTACATTGATTACACAGCGGTCTCGAAGTAGTCTCCCGGCCCCATAATAAGGGCGGTTCAGAGCGCTACAAGTGAGTCTGCAAGCGTAACAATTCAGCCATTTAGCACGAGGTGGTGGCGATCAACGGTAGGACGGCCCAGTATATAAATCAGTGGTTTCCCTCCGAGTCAACTTGCATAACTGCCTCATCAGTTGTGTATGTCGGAAGCCTGGCCCACCAAAGGTCAAGGCGCTGCAAATAGTTTGCTAACGAATGCGAACACGATCGTTATTCGTGATGAAGCAGTACAGGTTGGCAATTGACCGAATAGTAACCCGAGGTACGTTTACTACCAGTCTTTCGGTTTTAGTCTTTCTCCAGTGCCGGGTACAGCCGCTAATGCTTTGTTCTATTCTCAGCAGCATGTTTCCACATGTGGATTCGGCGTGGCTACGGCCTCGATGAGGTCGTACAGCTTCGACTCTCGCGCACATGGCGTATCACACTGTCGCCACTTCGTTCCGAGTAGTGATAACAGGTTAACAGAGCCACGATGTGAAGGAAGAACTAGTATTACAATCACACTCGAATTTTCCGTAGTCTGTAAGATATATCATGGGAAATATTCGTCCCCGAACGACACCTTCTTTCATCTCCTCACTACTCTACCGTTTACAATGACTGTTTCGCCTAAGAGAACCCATGCTCGAGACTCCACACTTACGCGTAAGCAAAGGCTTAGTTCCGCTGCTCAATCTGCGTCGTCTCCTAGACATGTTGATCTAACTTATTACCACAAGCTCAAACTCGTTGACTATTGGGCTGCTAATCGGCGGTTGACTTGAGCCGGCATTGCTTTTCACTTTCGGACCCAATTCCCCCACATTACCTCGGCGATTATATCTGAGTACCTGGCCCAGGAGGCGGCTCTTCGCCAACGCATTTCCACATGTCCAAGCCATCCAGGCCACTTGTGCCTTACTCCAGTTACTTTATTGCCGCACCCTCATACAAATTCGCTCATTCCATGCCCTCACATACGCAATGATAATCAGGGTGCCGTTGAATCTTCAACGGGTTCGCCAACGTCCCTTGAGCAGCCAACCGGATCCCCTCGAGTTTCGGACCACCGCGAGGCCGCCTCAGCTTCCGTGACGGACGTCGAGCATGATACTCAGCACAGAATTGTCAACTCCGACAGACCAATCGTAACGGAGATTTCGGACTCGGAATAAAGTGTTACCCAAACCGTATTAATGAACGTTTTTCTTTCTTTCTCTTTTCTTTTTTCTTTACCTTTCTGTCTGTCAGTTCATTCTATAATGTAAATCCTCCTTAACGTCTGTATCTGTTAACAAATGTAACAACATAGGGGTGACGAGATTGTTTCCTGGTTCGTTGAGTTGCATTTCGTGCACGAGGGAAGACGGCATGCTTTTTCTCTTAAGTTAATCGCAATAGCTACTGATGATATATATGCGTGAGGAAAAACCCAAAATTCAAATTTGCCCCGAATTGGTAATCAACCGGGTCTGTTTTACACTGTAACGCCGGCGACCGCTGTCACGTAGCAACACCATCTTTGTAACTTAACTCACCCTTCTCCACCACCATCACCGATCCATCCCCCATCACGGCCCTCTCCAACATTGTCCTACGCTCGAACTTCCACGGCAAACCCGCGAACAAACTTCAGCTATACGACATAAGTGACGCAGAAGCTCACTGGTGGCTACAACGAGGTACGCCAATCGCTTTTATTGGCTATTTTCAACGCTCACGAATGTCTGGTGGCGTGTCAAAGGTCACGCTCAACGACCTCGGCATGTCTTGTCATCGGTGGCCCGTTGATTTTTGGGACCGGTGAGTACGCTGCTATTGATGTCACGCCACCGCTAATTCGTTTCTAGCTTGCAAAAGACCTCGACCACTCATCCTACGTGGCAGTTTGACGCTACCTAATGGGACCCGGATCGATGAAAGGCCTGGTTGAGATGCAACACCCTGTTCTCAATGGAAGAGTATAGAGCGCTCCGCCGGCGCCGTGGCCACCATTAGATGAGACTATTTATTCTGTCTTTAACATGTGCTGTAGCTTACGTCTGACGCTGGTTAGCACAACACACGTGGGCCACTATCACCGGAGACGTAGTCTTTTAGCCCCACCGCAGCGCCCTGCCGCCGTCCTCTCTGTACCAGCACAAACGCTCAATTTCGAGCCACTGACACCAAGGACATGCCTGGTCACAGCCTCCACGTTACAACCAATACGACACCAATAGCCCCGTGTAGGTTCCACGGTGAGGCCTCTTTCGCAGCCATTACGATTTTGATAACGCGCACTCCATCAGTCCCTCCAGCGTGACGGGTCTCGCGGGGAACTAGCGGTGTGTCCGGTTATTGCCCCACTGTCGACCTTGTGCCACGAGCGCGGCGCCTCGCGATTAATGACTACGCCTGGTGAGTCACGATTCCATTACTCGCCTACCATTCTTTTTCTTTATACACTTGTCTCCCTCCCAAAGCTCACCCGGTGCCCGACACTCGCCACACCCCTGCGTGGCTCAGAACTCGTGTGGGGTATACTGTACTCGTGCTGTGGTACGAAGGCAAACCGCGGTATCAGGTAAGCCCCGTTAATATGGCTATGACCAGCTGGTCTGCTGAGAGTACCGTTCGACGAAGCATGGGATAGCCTCAACTCCAGGCGCCTTGCGTCTTCGTTCCCGTGCGCCCCAGGTGCGTTACTTGTGTCCTTCAGCATGCCTAGAGCTTCCATGTCGTCCAAGCGCAAACCGTCACGAGTACCATTATCCATCGTCTTACCATCCCACTCAGCTCCGCTTAACGTTGACCAGCACTTAAAATACATCATTTTGTTTCTCATTTGTGTATATTGTTGTGCTAGAATGCATTCAATATTCCCATAATGCAATTACCCATAGTGAAACATAAGTGAACCCTGTAAAATGGCTGGCGGAAAACAATATCTGTGGGATGGTAAAATTACTCACAGCGGAGGACAATCTAGTCCTTGGGGGTAAAATTTGCCACCTACCAGGGTATATTTGCCCGCGATTTAAGTGAAAAAAACTCATATTAACCTTACAAGGGGTAAATTCGAACCTAAAATAGGTAAATAGCTGTCGGCTTGAGCGGCACACCATTTATATTTGTCTGGTCCTACACATGTATTGCAAATTACGCCATTTCAGACCGCGCCATTTCAAACAACAAACCGTCGCAGCTATGACCAAAAGACATACACTATGTATATTCAACAAGTAAACAGCTGGCGATTCAGCATGTAACACACATATATTGTAATCATCTATAGCAAACAGATCTGTACTAAACATAACGGTCAGAACTCAGACAAGATACGCAAAACAAGCTGATGGAATAATATTTCTACAAAAACGCTACCAAGGTAAGCCTAATGAAGAGGGGACATTAGAAGTCAAAAACAGAAACAAACTAAGTCCTAATAGAGTAAATTAGTATGAAGCGTAGTACAATCTGGAACCTCCTTACTGCGTTGGAACTGTGTTTCATCCTCCCAGTGGTTAAACAAGGCTATCCAATGATCCGGTGGCAGTGTAACAGAAGCTAGCCTCAGAAGTTGACGTACTGTCCGGAGTAAAGGGATGGTAATCAATTTTTTGCTCCGTGAAATTCTCGACCCATGGACCAAAACTAGTAAGCGGTGGCTCAAATTCTAGACCTAGCAGTAGCCCATGATTGTGGAAATGATCCTTGTGGATGAAATCCATAATGTACGCTGGTTGCGAATGCGCCAGTGGTGAAGACCTTGCAGGTGGAGGGGTGTTCGAGTACTCCTCATTGGTGTACGACAAGAGCACTGTATAGTTGAAATCACACTTAGTGATAGCAAAACGGAATAGAGAGTGCAGCCGAAGTCCAGTCCGCCACCCGTACCAGACTAATGCGAGGAATGGTATGGAAAATATCAGTTGACCTGTTCGTTCTGGTGTCCCACCACTGGTTGCGATGCGTGGTCTGACGTTGACATGAGTGGTTGGCCGGATCATCACAAACAGGCCATGTTGAGCAAGCACTTGCAAAACTACAAGCCATACAAGCCCACTCAAGAGAGAAACCCACATCCAGAGCATTGGTACATGGACCACACCTACTGGGGAGACAGGTTGAGCGGGGAGTGGGCCAAGTGTCTCACTAGGGAGTGGCACAATCATAGTATATGAGTAGCCTGGGAGGTGAGTGTCGCAAATGTTGGGGTGAGACAAACGAAAACGGGAAATGATTTTTTACTCCGATGGTCTTTTAACAAAATGTTTGTACATGATGCTTCTTTGGCGAACTATTTGGAAACCTGTCAGAAGTGTTGCGGACATATTGGAAATACATAAGAATTTGTGGCGCGGGCCATACATCTTCCGGAACGTAAAAGCAGCCGAACCACCTGCACATTCTAAATGTATGTGGCTTGGCTTGGCTGCCCGTAGTATGACCGAGAGCATCTCCACGGAGCTCTGAAACCCCGGGCTATCTCTCCATCTGAGTGTGCTTTGATAGGCCACCTGACCTCAAATGACTGTTTCAACAACACCCTGTTAGGTTTTCCCACCGTCCTATTCCCATGCACACGTTATCGATTGTAAAATCTCATCTGATTCCATTAGAGTATAACAGATTGCGGTGTACCTGGCCCAAAACAGCAGGTTCCGGTGTTCAGCAACTCCGTTCAAACAATCAGTTCCCAGATGAACCCAGATCTTCAAACAATGTGCTTTGTATTTATACTGCCTAGACTTCGTTCCAGATCGGCTGCATATGTCTTTCCTTGCAACTTTTTTACTAGTGCGTATCTGTACTCTATGTTTATGTCTATTGAATATGGGCTAGTTTACTTTTGGTCATATTGTCCGAATGATCCCCGTTCACTTGTGACGTTTTCGTAATACAACCATTCAATATGATTCCTTCAACCCGTAACACAACCGTGGCGTTAGCCTCTAGCTCTTCTCTGCACCCCAACATACCTACCGTACACCACGTCAGCCTCACTTTTTGCGTATTCTACCCAGTCATCCACACTCATGGACGCCGACTACCTGCTCCGTACTACACATTTCCCACTCGCACCCATCTTGGGCGTGATCAGCGCACTTGCTGTTATGGCTATATTTTTGGCATTTATATGGGATTTTGAGCCCAGCATATCTATTCAGGTCCTCTTACAGCATTTTTGGCGAGCACTCTTATATCCTGCGGTTCTGGTCTATCGCCTTTACTTCTACAGAGATTGACTCTTTATTTCTATACCCCTTGGCACCCAGATTGAGACTTCCTATTACGTGGAGGAGGATCCCAACCAATTTTTTTCTGTCGACCAAATTGGCACACTTGTATTTGCACTTCCCGGTATTATATGGGTCCGCTATTCTGAAGAAAACAGGGATGAAATACGTTCTCATCTGCTACTGAATACTATGGTTTCTCTGGCGCAAACCCCTACCCCATTGCAAACCATCCGTTCCAATGTTCATCCTATACTGAACAGGGCTGCAAGAAGCTTAAGCCTAGATCTGCATGCTCGTACCAGCCTCAACATTATCCCTCAATCATCTTTGCCCGAATTGGCCCATCCCACACCTTTGCGCACGGCCATCCATATCGCTTTGTCATCTGGACTAGTTTCACCCCCCAGTGTTCGTCCGCATAATCGGGGTATTGGCGAAGAAAATATCGATAGCTATGGCCGTAGCCTTGCCCCCACCCCTCCTCCTTCCCCACAGTCGGTGGCCAACAGTGCTGAGAGTGTAGTATAGGTATAGTCGGATTTAAGCCAATAGCCTATGACTTCCATGCGTATGTAACAGCACTACTTTTATCCGCATAGGAACTTCGTAGCTAGACTCATATATACACATAAGTTTGAATTTTTCTAAAGTATTTCTCTGAGTTAAAGTTACTTCGTTTTTGTGTCTCTTTAACTCATATTACATTTTGTGCTTTTTTTTTTCTTTGTTTTTCTTACATTCATATGTTCAACCTGTCTGCGTATCTAATTCGTTTAACACACATGTGAACAGACCCGTAAATCGGATTTGGCACGGAGAGCACCTAATGTGGCCGTTGCAGTAGATCTCTTAGTAACCTACGGTCGAAGCTTAGATAACGTTTAGTTAGTAAGATCTCTGACTTAATATTGAGCGCCGCAGTCCGCGATCTCCAAACCTTGACACCGCGAGACATTGTATAGCCTTCCCGGCCAACGCTCGGTCATACATTAAACGCACCTTTCGAACTTTAATTGTGCCCAGCTGCACCTCTGCAAGTTGCGATGCAGAAAGGATACTGGGCCGTACTAACGAGTAGCTCCCGCGCACACACATACGGTTACGCGCCATACATTCGTCCTAGTATTTCTTCGACATATCATCCATCACACGCACAGCGTACAGCAGTGTGGGGACACTCCTCCTCGCACCTTTATTCCCATCTTCCCACCGCCTCCTAATACCTATTGACCCGACCCGCTACGCTCCCCAACACCATTGATTTCCTCCTTTCCCCTCTCCCTCTCACCGCCCTCGCATTCATCGCTTAGACAGAGACCGCATTTGCCGCCCACTCTGCAAGCCCTCCTCAAGGGGCGGTGACCCAGCTAGTGCGCACCGCCTAGCGAAAGTCCGCAAACTCCCCACCCATCTCGTTCCTATCTCCGTTTGTCACTCACACTGTACTCGTGGACATGAATATATTTACCGTTATCATTTTTACACTGCGGGCGGATAAGAGTCGACACGGGCTGAGTTTCTACTCTTACCTTGATTTTCGGATCAGTTCGAAATATGGTGTCGCGATCGCACTTGGACCTCCAATTAGGTAGTCCTATGAATCGAATCGAGGTCAAGCGTAGCTAGAGCTTTCTACTAGCACTTCTGGATACAAGAATCATCGATCGATTCTGTGCAGTCGCCGTACATCCAGATCGCGGGAGGCTGAAGTCCACGATCTTTCGCCACAATTTTAGTCGGTCTGGAATGCAGTGAGTTCAAGGCTCAAGACAAGTCGCGAGGGGGTAGAGCGGCGTCAACGCAGTTATCAGACATGGAAATTTACCATTGAACAAAGTCAGACTCAAGTGTCTCGATCTAGACGAGAGTCAGGCCAAGTAAAGGAATAAAACCGAACGAGCAGCAAAGAACCGAAAATGGGCGATGTTCACAAAGTTAGGGGTTTGTAATTGCGGCGCACAGGAAGTGTAGAATATTGTTATCACACAGAAACGTGAAGAGACCTCTGCACCCATTCAAAGGACTAGGATCAGCAGGTGGACGGAGTTCTCGGTGAGAGTTAAGAACGCTAAAAAAAGAGCACGAGGACGATGCGCAAGGACGAGGAACGAGATACTTAGGACTGAGATGCGGTATGGGAATCCAGGCTGCGTAGATGTTGGAGGTTAGTTCGGTGCCACTGAAGGAGAATACAGACACCGCAAACAAGTGTTCTCCCGAAAAGACCGGATGATTACTACGTCTATTATCAAATGAGCTAAGCGCTCGGTGATTAACTATGTCGCACGATAAGTAAAGCTTGAGATATTGAGTCTTTGATAGGTTGAGGCGCGTGAACAAAATAATTTAGTCGTGAACCGCCGTTTGGCTGATGTGCTCTCTAGGGGCAGTTTAGCCACTGCGGGGCAGTATGGCACATAGGGGTTCGTGCCACCGCCCCTAGTGGTCCAGCTGTTGGCTAACGGGGTTTGCCAGCATACCAACAGCTTAAAATTCACCGCTTTGCTACGCGCTTTCCTTTTTTATCCGAAATGTGATTCAAACTTGTGTGAACGCGCCACGCTGAGTGAGACAGCCATGGCATGTCCAGCCAAATATATCGAGCTCTTTTGATGGCAATGTGAAATTGTTCGGCTCATCAAGCACCAGGAGCACTGTATCGTGAGTTGGCGATGGTCTAGATTGAAATTAGTCAGCTACACATGTTTCTCTCTGCTTGTTACGGTAACGAATTCGATATAGACACCGGTGCAAGCGACAATAATATATGCGCATACAATCGTAAGTCTAATATGTAAGAAAAAGTATTTAAGGCCGACGAAGGAGTACCCTCTCTTTAACTCGCTCTCACCCAAGCAGTAAAAGACTGGTGCGCATATTTCACAGCATCTACTGAGTCTAATTCGCTTGTAATCACTTTTACTACAGTCGTCATGCCTTCAACTCGTCAACAACGCCGTCAGCGTAGCAGTCTTCCTACTTACGGCCGTCGCTGCCCAACCTGCGGTCATCGCACCTCCTCTCGTCGCCTCGAACGCCAAACCGACCTTATTCCTGTCCAAAGAGATCGACGATGGGGACGTTATATTAACGTTCGCCAGCTCCGTCTCTTCATCGAAATTGCACGCGAGCAAGTCGACTGGGAAAGCGCTTGGATCAACGTCGAGATACTCGAGCAAATTATCGCGCATATCTCGCAGATGCCTGACGACACAGAGATGGACTTGGATACCTCACCTTCGATGATTAACCAGGTTATCCATCAGCTGGAGAACCTCGGGCTCATTGACAACTAAGGTGCAATATTCGCACTGACAATAAAGTAAGTCTGCATTATCAGACAAGTTGCATGGTTCACTCATAAAGTCTTACATAGATTCAAAACAACAACCAATCGAACAATTTGGCTTTTTTCTTTCTCGAGCATCGCGTTTTGAATGTTTTTTTGGCGACATGTTCAACAGAATCCCTAATTTCCCAGTCTTACGTACGAATCAATGAACATATGTCTTCAGAAATTCGGATAGCCTACGTGATTGAACTGTGTATGGCCGCCGAAAATGATCTTTGTATGCGCTGCGCACCTTATATACCATTTACTCTCCGAACAAACCAAGCGCCAATTCGACCAGACTGCTATGGCGTTTATTGTGCCCATCTTTCGAAGCGTATCGCCGATCATCAACATCGAACTGGCTACCAGGCACCGGGGACTGCGATGGTATCTCCGGGCTGTGGGGATACTTCGTGAGTAAGCAAATCACATCAAAACTGTTTGTGCCAATGCGACTTCCTCGTGTTTGATAACTCGGCGTGAAGCCGTTACAATACAGTTCCCATCATACAGTTCAGGCACGATTCACTGCCTAGCCGGCTGGTATGCTGGTATCATCGGGCGCGAATTTGCCATTGGATTTGCTTAAACTAGAAGCGTAAGCCAACTATGTACTTGTAGCTTGTGCCGGTGCCCCTGAAATATTGTGTTCTTTGATTTTAGTTTACTCTTAAAATAGAACGCTGGCGACAGTCTAGACTTTGGGGACTCGTGCACTGGCACAGCTCTGTGGCTTGACTGGGGGAACCGCAAGACACATCGATCGGTCGACAGAGCCTTGTAGCTCGCTACCTACTGTTATCGTTGATTTGCTGTAAAGCGACCGAATAAGACTGTGAATCACCCACCAATTGCAGTGCGATTCACAGTGTGAAGTGTGATCGATGCAAAATGAGCCTACGATAGTCCAGCCCAGACTTTTTGCTTGAAGCTCGGTCACACACCGCGATGGCACCTCAGGGAGACTTTGGCTGTGGGATCCATCCGGGCTACTCGGGCAGGTGTTAATAGCACTGCAGACGGTACGTTTGATGAGTATGGCGATGTGGAACCGAGTTACGCCAATTGAACTGAAGCGATTCGCACCGCTCGTCTCCTCAATACCATATGTCTCGTTGCTTATTCGGTTGCAAACTATACGCGCAGTTGTGCACAGGGGAGTCTGCACTTGACACTGCATATGGCGAGAGAGAGTTGTAGTGTATGCAGATATTCTTCAAGATTACTGTAGTAATATAGGTGTCCTCTCGTAGTATAAAAGTACGACTTTTTCAGCATCTACCACATCAACCGACCTCACTCCTCTCGTTCCACTTTATTACCTCTCCTCGTCTTCCTATGCCTATTCAGCGTCGTCAACGTAAACCAGAGCCTACAGCGGTCGCCTGTTCGCCCACGAAGTCGAAAGGTGCTGACGTTGACTCTGCTGCTGAGTCCAATCCGCCTCCCGCTTCAAGTAACGAAGTCGCATCTAACTGTGACGGCTCAGCCCGTCAAGATGCTGATGTAGATAAGTCGCTCTTAACTTCGGGCTCGCCAGATAAGTGTAGCAATCTGACCTCTGAAGATGTTCCGAGCGAAAGCGCAACCCCGTCACAGGCTGCTCCCCTCAAAGACGAAGATGCGGCCAAGCCCGGTCAAGTTGCAGAGGCCGAATCGTCTGAAATCAGTAAGTTCAACTCTGTCGTGACCCGCTTTCACGCTTCACGACCTTTCGCGCTACGCGCCCTCCTTCTTGCCTTACTCTCTAGCGCTGACGCGCCTTCTTACGTTGTCTCGTGGCTTGACACTCCTAAGCCCCTTTGTAAGCAACCCTTACACAAGCAGCACAGCCCGTGCAGCGCTACCCCTCTCTGCCACCTCTCGTGGCTAGGTTCCGCTCCCACTGTATCCGCCCACTTCTACGATGTACTGCCTCGCTCTACGATGTATGACTCACGTACGCACAGACCATGTACCTCGTAGTATATATACAGTGGAGAACAAGCCGAGTACCCTCAGCTTGTTCTACCTCGTCAACTCTCCCCTCTACAGTGTGACTATACTAGCAGGCTTT
>WSTH01000690.1:0-19694 GCA_019616345.1 Ceratobasidium sp. 395
CATAACAACTTCTGTGTTTCTTTGTTACACTTAGTTACTTTGTGATACTTAGATACCTTTGTTGTCATATCTGTATATGTGCGCTACTGGATAGTACTTCAATACAGATCTCGTTTTATCCCTTACACTAGTGTGATAAGTGCTGCGCATATAACCCAACATTCCAACACACGCCTTCTCACGCTTTCTCGTGGCTTGACTCTCATAAGCCCCTCTGTAAGCAAGACCTTACACAAGCAGCACAGCCCGTGCAGCGCTCTCCCTTTTAGCCACTTACCTGTGGCTATGTCTCATACCACTGTATGACCCACTTCTACAATGTAGTGCCTTGCTCTACAATGTATGACTCACACACGCACAGACCATGTACCTCGTAGCATATATACAGTGGAGAACAAGCCAAGTATCCTCAGCTTGTTCTACCTCGTCAACTCTCCCCTCTACAGTGTGACTATACTAGCAAGCTTGAGCGTGGCTAGTGCTACAAGTAAGGCAGCGTTGGACTAGCATAGTAACTTAGCACTTCGGGCAGTCGATCCTCACTCCCCTCGGATCGGACCCAAGACCACTTCAACCCGTGGCTCGCACCAGCCACGAGACCAAGAACCCAAGACACCACCAGTGCCTATTCAGGCCAAGGGACCGCGGTCCACATCAAAGCCACGAGGCGCACCCACAAGCGGGTCGGAACAAGACACCCTCAGCACAAGCGCGAGGTGTAACGAGTCCCTCGGCGGACATAAGAGCGAGCTCACACCTTAGATAGTACAGGGTAGTGACACACCATAAACAGCAAATTTTGCCATCTCCCCTCCGTTCACAGCCTGAAGAATATAGTCAGTAACACCGCTTGTAGATGTCAAGTTGAACAAGCTTAGTGAACATACAGGCTGGTAAGGGAACAATTGCTGGCATTCTCCTGCAACAAACAAGTATTCAATTCGTTGGGCCAGTGTAAACATACAGAGGGCTATGGATACCTTCAGTAATGGCAGTTTAAAAGCGGAAATGCTCATATATGCGGGCTGGCGAGCGTCGCCACAACAGCAGCAAACGACGGTCCAACGCATTAGATAACTCACTTGACCATCATCATCCGCTCTGCAGCTCTCAAACTCAAATGGCGTTAACTTGGCTGCCAGTGGCAGTCAGCCGAACAATAACTAAGGCTCACTCAATAATATGTGTTTTAAGCTAACTTAACTATGTGACTGCACCATTGAGCACGGCAGAGGGCAGTTCCAGTTTGGTAAGTGTGTCACATGTTTGACCAAACAAATTCTCTCTGGGCGTCTCATTTTGCTATCACCATGTCCTAAGCTTGAGAGGATCCTTCTCAGTATGTATTTGCTAGCTCTCTATTCTGGTGAATTTCTAGGCGGCGCTCTCAGGACATGGAACATGGATGCGCAGTCTCTTTTTTGGTCACACCAGACAAGCACAACCGCCGCGGAGAACATGGTTCACTCACCCGACGCCCCAAACATCAAGATTTGCTCCGGCCCCAAACTTGACACTATGCCTAGCTATCACGCTGCCAGTATATACTGGATCCTAGTCCTACCTTGTACACAACGGCTTTGTTCTCGCTGAACCACAAAGACGAGCTGCTTACACCCGAAGACGAACATGAAGAGGAGATGTGACACTTGTTGTGTTGAGTGGGGAGGTGGAAATTTAATCAGAGATGCCTCAGTGAGTCTCATCTTATCTCACCCTGATGTATCGTTTACACTGCCCCAGAGTGCAATGGCCCTCTGCGCGCCCTTTGCCTACACACTCAGCAAACCACAACACACACCCCAAATCCTGACAGCTGCCTGCCTTGATAAAGGATCACTGCAACGCAAAGCCTACTGCAACCCCACCAGAAGCGTCGCGTTATTGGAGCCAGGAAAGGGGTCGTCCGCAAAGCTGCGTTATTGAGGATGCGCGGCTGGGTGTTGTTGCAGGTGATCCTGAGTAAAAAACTCACGCTCGTCCGTCAACAAAAAGGTACACATGTCAAGACGCGAGTCCCATCATGTGATTTGGTGTAAAAAATCAGGCGTCCAGCAACTTACCAAGTTGTGTCCTCTGAATCCTCGCGGACGGTTGCTATGTTTGTTGTGACCCGCTCTCACGTCTCACCACTTATGCGCTGCGCACCTGCCTTTCTCTTGCTTCTCTCTCCTTGAACCTTAGCGCTGATGCACCTCCCTATGCTGTCTCGTGGCTTGACCCTCATAAGCCCCTTTGTAAGCAACCCTTACACAAGCAGCACAGCCCGTGCGGCGCCACTCCGCTCGCCACCTCTTGTGGCTATGACTCTTTTCCACTGTACCGAACCACTTCTACAATGTACTGCCTTGCTCTACAATGTCTGACTCACGTACGCACAGACCTTGTACCTCGTAGTATATATACAGTGGAGAACAAGCCAAGTATCCTCAGCTTGTCTACCTCATCAACTCTCCCCTCTACAGTGTGACTATACTAGTAGGCTTTATCACAGTTAGTGTCATAAGTAAGGTAGCCTTAGATTAGCCACAAGAACTTAAGCACTTCGGGCAGTCAATCCTCACTCTCTTTGGATCGGACTTAAGGCCACTCTTACTCGTGGCTCACACAAGCCACCAAACCTAAGACACCCGACGACACCAGTGCCTATTCAGGCCAAGGGACTGCGGTCCACATTGAAGCCACAAGGTGCACCCACCAGCAGGTTGGAACAAGACACCCTCAGCACAAGCGCAAGGTGTAACAAGTCCCTCGATGGACATAAGGGTGGGTTCACACCTTAGATAGTACAGGGTTGTGACAACGTTGGTGTATAAGAATGTGCTGAGGTTGATGGCTGGAGTCATGCCCAGGCGAGATGAGGCAACAAAGGTATGTTTGAGCAAATTAATACATTTGTCATGACTTGACATGCTTCCTAGAATATAATCTCGTTTTTATATCTTTTCCAGAAACACTTTCCTTTTATGGAACAATTGTCTTATGACTAACCACTTACTTAATCTTTCATATTTCATAATAACCTTTATCTATATCATGTGTTCTAGAATATTCCGGAAGTCTGACTAATCCTTCTTATTTCACATCTGATATCAAATTAGTTATGACTCGTTCTTTGTACACGTAGATGCAAGGCTGTGTTTCTCTCTGTATATAACCAAGGGCAAGTTCGAGGTTACAGACCAAGAACTTGACCTCCTCGTCAATAAGAGTTCTTTCTCATGTCCTCTTGGTCACTGGGCTATCAGTCGCCCATACCTTTACTTATCACTTACTCATCGTCGAGAGAGCTGTGACATGTTTATATAGCCGTTCTGGTGGACGACCCGCCTCGCATTTCGTCCCACCGTGTCCTCCGACACTTGCTTTGTCCACTTGTTGCTGTCCTGAACCAAACATCAAGCTCGCACGACGCATTTGCCAGCTTCATATCTGCATTGTTCATGTGGCCCAACACACCTCTGCTGAAACGTTAATTTGCAAGTTAAACAACGACCCCCAAACAAACCTGCCGAATGCCTCCGCCAAAATTCCACGAACACCTGACACCATTTGGTCATCGCTGTACGTCACGCGAAAATACCACGTCCACCCAAATTAAAATTGGCTTAAACCTCTCGTCTTATGCCCATCGAGTCGCCGCGCACCCCCAAGCCAAAGCCTCGCTGCTAGGCTGCAGTCTGGTCATGTTTTGACATCAAAAACGTGACCGGAACACATGAGTAGCATGTTCTGCCGGTACGCCCCTCCACCCCATTTGCCGCTATTTAGAGATATTCAACCTTTTACCTCCGCCCCCTACTGATTCACAAGCCAAGCGCTCATTCAAGACCGAGCGGACGCGCAAACCCGCCATAATTCCAACATCCGAGGGACTAATCGACCGCTGCAGACGTAACAGACGTTTCCCAGTCTCGAACGGTGGGCAGCCCACTCTCAGGATATGGCAATGGACTGATCAACGCCCAGGGATACAATTTCAAAGGGCGCAGGGGATTATATCAAGCGAATTGTATTTATGCGATTAATCATGATTATTTATGTACATTTGTTGATTGCACGTTTGGGACTATGTCCCAGCGAGCATGTGGGAATATCCACCGGATGTTGGTACCGGCCTTGGGCCAACACCCAAACAGGAGCATCGGTTAGATACTCCGCGCTGCGCTCCACAAGGTTTGAGCAGGCCTGCGGTCAAGGTCCGGCCCGGAACACCTGACCCAGGTTAGGCTAGGTTAGGTGTGTAGACGCCGGGCAGAATTATTGCCGACATTTTTCCGCTTCTTCTTGAAATTTTTTGAGCAGCCTGAAGTCCAAAAGACTCAGGTCTCAGAAAGTATTTTGCATTTTTCTCTCCCAATCCTGACTTTTAAGCATTTCTGAAGACAGATTTGAACTCCTGGGACCTGGCCGCATCTTTTATGATGTTTCACTTTTTTCCTTTTTTGGCAAGTCCAACTATCATATTGAGTAATAAGGCTCAGACTGACTCAAAACAGCTTATATGTAGGGTATATGCAGGGTATATGCTCACCTGCTTACCTCTAGCAACCCACATAGCTGCTCTGGAAGCTTCTACAAGGCTGTTTGTGTGCCTGTGGCTGGTCACCTTGTTACAGGGTACTGAGTCTAAGGTCTAGATATGCATATAGCTCAAGGCTGGAGGTCAGGTTTTGACTCAGTAAGCTTAAACTAACCTCATAGAGTAGAATAAGACTGCAAACACTGCTATGTGTTAATAAAATATTGTTTTCTTGCTTGTTCCTGGGGATCCCTGTGAGTTTCTGGGAGTTCCTCTGCTCCAGTGCTTTGAGTTCAGTTGAGGAATTCTAGCTAAATATCTGTGATTATAACTAATTCCCAGGAATTCCCAGGATATCTAGCTAATTCTCAGGAACTCCCAGGAATACCAAGGATTCCTGGGAATGTCTGGTAAATCTCCTATCTGTGCAGGCGCACATAGTTTTGTCTGGTACCGCCTTTCATAGTCTTGTCCACAGCACATTCAACGCTTCCACCAGTAACCAGGCGATAGCTGATATATGTGGTGAGTAACACCTTATCTGCTACTCGTGGCCAGCGCTAATGTGTTACCACCCCTATGCCCACATTCCCCGCCACGCTTGCCCACTCCCAGCTCAACCACCCTACCTACATGGCACAGCACTGTTGGGAACAACAAAACCAAGCCTGGTTTGGACCTACCACCCCGCACCAGCAGTTGCATGTCACCCATGGTTGCCATTCTACCACCAACACTCCCTTCACCAGCAGGTGAGTGGCAAGCCTGTGACCTAGCAATGGCCACAGGTGATCCCTCAATTGCCTCCTCAGCCAATAACACGCCAAGCTCACATGGCACATGAGGCATCAGGGAAATGGCCTGCTGATTGTCTGGACTGAAGCACCTGACTAGCTTACCTAAGGTGGAAATGCTCCATGTATAGCGCAAAGGAGGTGAACAGCAAATATCGTTCTGAAGTAGCCTGATAAGCCCCAGAAAATTGTACGTCAGGCGGACAAAGCTTGTCATTTGTCTAAGTCTTAATTAATATATCTTGATCAGGCTTCAGCCCAAAGAAGTGTGCTTCTTGATGTGACCGTTGACACAATCTGCGCTCCACTTTGGCATGGCGGACGAATGGCACCTATACCCGGGAGCTTTCATGGCGCAAGGCGCCATGCATCTTGCTCCCAGTAGTTTAAGACGTGGAGCGACTGGCTTGGATCCACTCATCCCCTCTAACACTCAAGCAATTCTGAGACATGTGAAGGTATGCAGCTCTTGATGTATGTTACTAGTAGCAACGTAAAGTTAACGGTTTTGAAGTTCTCACTCTATGCAGCTTGTGACTACCTGCGGCGTCGGTAAGTGTATGCCTTGATGGATTCTCACAACACTAATTTTCTGCTTTGGTACGAGATATTCTGGTTGTGCGTAATGAAAAATCACTAGGACCCAGACAACGTATTGACTACAAGTCAGCTATGTAATTGTTGGAGACAATTCCCTTGTATATTACGTATATGTGAATACATTTGAGGTTTCAAAAACTATTAAGTAAAAGTGGAAATGATTGAGGCAAAAGTGGAAGAAAAGCTCACAAAGCTATATGTAGAAGTAGGCTTATATGCGCCTTATAACTCGTGATCACACATTCCCGGCTCACTTGACTAATCATACTCACCAGTCTGAGTCGTCTGACCTAGCATCCGGCTGCCTATCCTCAAATGTCATGTGCATCTAAGACTGGTGAGTGTTATATTGAGTATGGACATGGTAAGCTACTGGTATGCCACTTGTGACCTCTGTCCATCTTTGGTTGATTTCCCTGATGGGCACAATATTGCCTCACACCTCTCTCGTGTAAGCATATCCTCTAAGTTGTTCGCATTGTTGTCGTTGACGGCGCTCACATAATCGGCCACCTGCTACCAGCACACCTGGTCTCAAGTGATCTCTAGAGCGTGCTCAGTGTCTGGTCCCGCACCAGCGTAATGTGAGCTGCGTCTCCGCTTGGGTCTTTCAGCACTAACCCAATCACTCAATTCAGCAGCCTGCGCAGATGGGGTCTTGCATCAATAGCCCATTTGGCACCCACTGGCTGCTAGCTATGGCAAATATACATGGTGAGCTTCGTAATATTTGCTAATGTGTTATTGCCGTGTGCCCATCGTTTCCTGCAGTGTTTGCCCGCCCCAAATCCCATCCACCTTTGCCATTCACGCTTACCACTTGCTTTCTTGTCATTCACCATTATCGTTCCCCCACTACTTGTAACATCCCAACCTGTGCACACACTGCTGATGCATGTCGCCACATGTTTATAGGACAGCTGTTGCCCCATTCATAACTGACCCAGTGTTTACTGTGATATTTTTTGTTTTCTGTTTGATGTATTGTAATGTAGTTGTGCTCCTATAAGATTTACTTTGCAAGTACACATTGTCTGAATTGCTCTTGTATCCCAATAGCTTGCATACTAAATCAACTAAACTCACTAAATTTACTTGTTTACCCAACTTATCTGTTGGTGTTACAAGCCTGTAGCATTGATGCCCGGATCGCAGCGCACATCAATGATCACATAACCTCAGGGTCCACAACATCGATGGGTGCTCTTGGCCGCTTATTGGAGATTTTCGGCTACAGTTCCTTTGTCACACCCTTTCCTTTCTTGGACATCGTTTCACATGTTTCTTCTATAGATGCTTCTTTACTTTTGTGCTTCTGCTTTGTCTAGCATAGCGACTTCTGTGTATCTTTGTACATGTTGGTTACTTTATCCTAGTTAGTTTCCCTTGTTGTCACATCTGTATATATGCGCTACTGGATAGTACTTCAATACAGATCTCATTTTATCCCTTACAATAGTGTGATAAGTGCTGCGCATATATCCAACATTCCAACATTATCAAATTTATCAGAGTTGGATCCCCCGGTTTTAAGTCCAATCAAATTCAGATAAGTGGAGCTAATCGCGTGAATCCAGATCTGGCTTCTAATTTTAAACGCCAACATTTTCTGATGCGAGGAGTGAATGATGGGTCGATTAAGCATGCATACCCCAGGTGTGTAGTGTATGGGCATGTGTATCTGTGTGCCCTTTGGCTAATGCAATGTCCTTGGATGCTTGTTCCCAGGTGATACTTGGCTTAGCAACATATGTGCAGAAGATCTCAAGCACACTTGTCAGGTCTTGCAGGGCAAGTGGGGTCAGGTCTGGTTTTGTGTGTCCAACGCCTGACTTCTGTTTTCATCAGGAAAATGTGGACCCGCCATGTAGGTCTGGAGGTCAAATTTAGCCAAATTCAAGGCATTTAGGGAATTTAATGAAATTTAATGAAGATTTACCAAATTTGGTAAATTGGGCCCAGACAGCCAAAACACTCCCCAAACATGTTTATGTGTCTGCCAGGGCCCAGGGCTGGTCATAGGGAGCACCAGCTGGAAGTTGGGAGAAACTTAAATCTGCTCCAAATTCATGTAAATTTGGTTAAATTTGGTTAAATTTGAGACCCCCCACATAAATTTGCTTAAGTTGACATCAATGAAAGGGGGGAAGTTGTTAAAGTTGTAAATGTGTAAATTAACATAGATTTGACCAAATTTGACCAAATTATTTTTCCAGGTTTTTCCTGATGTTGGGTTGACATGCTCCTCCAAAACAGGGATTGCATGCTTGACAGCTGGTCAGGGAGGAGGCTGGTAGATGTGGAAGTGGAGTGTTAACAGAGGGGCTGTTATTTGCTCCTCATCCAGGGGTGCAGAGGCGGAAACTGAAGGTGCGGAACTGGAAGCCACAGTTGCAGGTGCAGATGCTGGAAAAACATTTGATTCCAACTCTCTAGGAGGTCTAGAAGGTACAGATAATGTGGGTAACAGAGGAGATTTAGGGGATGCCGGAACAGGTGTGGGGGATGTGGGAGTTTCAAGAGGGGTTGGAGTCTGGTGGTGCGTCAGGAAAAACCTCCCCTTTCATTGAGATCTGGGGTTTCAATTTAGCTAAATTCCACAAATCTGGTGACAGAAGCCACCAGACATGCCCTAAGCCCTCCCAGCATACACTAGTAGGCCAAAAAAGTGTTTTGAGACAGATCTGGCACAATTGGAAATCTCTAAATCCATGGTAAATTAGAGAGTTTGCGATCAAATGACTAAATTCTATCCGTGGTTGCAGTGCATGTGACTAGTTCTATCCTAGTTCTAAAAGTACGGCTCAATAAATCTGGTGCAAACTTACTTTTCGACTCGTAGCTGAGTGCGGTGAAGCAGTTTATAGAGACGAGAATCTCCCTCGGTTTGAAAATATGCCTGGGGATTGACTAGTATAAGCTGACTTTGCCTGACAGTGACATATAACGTAGCCATAACTTGTCTAGGACCAACCAAGATGCGGAGAACATGCACATATTTTGATAGAGGAGTATGTTTTTGTCACACAAGCATTGCAAGTACAAAATTTTCTAGTCTTTGTGTTTAGAACTAGGATAGAACTAGTCACGTGTACCGCAACCACAGATAGAATTTAGTCATTCAATCGCAAACTCTCTATTTACCTAAATTCACCTAAATTGAGGACCTCCCCAGGCAAATTTAGGTAAATTTGGCTGAACAAAAAAGGGGGGGTCATTACAGTTCTAAATCCCTTAATTTAGCTAAATTTTACTCAGTTTGGCTGAAACTTAACACCCCATTTTTCCTGATGTGAGTGTCATCCCCAGGTTCACTCTACCCTTTGTCAACCATATGCACAGTTATACTTGAATATATGTACTCACTGATCCTTGGTGCCTGAAGTATTCGCCAAATCTGAGCACATGCTTGATGTTCTTTGTGAGTGGCATCCAATTCTGAGCTGCCAAAAGGGTTCAAGAGATGCAGGTGTGTCAGTGATGATGGTTGGGTGAGTTGGTCACGGATATGTGTGGCTACGCAGATTCATGTGATGCAATCAGTCACAAAAATTAGTTGGGTTGCAGACTTGTTTGGCAAGCTAGTCCTTGGATTCATCATATCATATGTTGGTAAACCAGTAAATCGAAGAATTTACCTGGTCATGGGGAATTACGGTCGTTACAAATCCCAAGCATCACCATCGCATGAATATGGTAAAGTAGCATGGCCCGTCGGAGCCATCGCTCTTGGGCCACATGATGTTGCGTGACGTCGCATAATCATGTGTAATTATTTTTCTATGCTTTTTTATTATCTTAACGGGAGACTTGGTTGCTGTGTATTGGGCTGAGGTGAACACAAATCTACTTGAAACCATTTTGTAGCATTTAGTCACTTTTGCAACAAGGGGATAAAAAACCACCGGCTAGTTGCAATGTTTGATCAAGTTAGAAATGTTGCTTGCTGAATATAGGAAGCTCCACACCGTGTATGGTAGCTCCTTGGTGGCTCCACAGCTCCTCAACTTGTACAGTCAGTACAAATACTAAGCGCCAAGTGATCAGCAGATCATGTATAAACTTGCATGATTGTGGCATCATAGGCCCAATGGCATTGCATCGCTATGCATGGTTATGCTCCCTGGTGGGCGTAATGCGGCGTAGCCATGCGTGATGATGGTAAAGTGGCGTAATCATGTAAGGATTCTCTTTGTTCAAGTTTCCGACATAGCTTGAAACTTGGTATAACTAATATTATTACTACTTTAAACATCCTAGAGGAGTTCAATTTCTATCAAGTCGAGTTGTTTCTGTAGCTACATATAGAATTGTGAGGCATGTCACGGGTGCGTTCGTGTAGCACGATAAATATGTACAAAAAAAAGAAAAAAAAAGGCATGTCACGGGTTTTGATTGGCGCTTAGATGGACCCAGTGGGAACCGAGTGGTTCCTGCCTTATCACGGGGCCCAAAGTTCATACTTTTACAATCGGAGCACTATACCTGGAAACATGTAGTACCCGCCGTGTGATAATCATGGTGCGCAGGTACAGTTTGCTCTAAAATATGCGCCCTACAATTTTCTCAGTCGGGTAAATTGGATACACCAGATGTTAATAGGCTACATGCATAGATAAATCAAGGTTTCTAGCTTCTTGACGCAAGTTGTCGCATTAGAAGCTCATACCTAATGCCAAACTATTAGTTATCGAAAGGTTAACGAGGCAAGCAAGTACTTACGTGACTAGGGTAACTGCACTGTTCGGTACTGTTCTTACCAGGTTGATCGACAAGCCTTTATATAGCCCTTGCCATCCCTCACGTCGCACAATCCGAACCAAGGTTTGCACAAATCCCCGATACGTTCGTGTCTCGCCGAGGGCACCACTCTGCGGGTTTCGTTGGATCTGCAGCCGAGTTCGAATGACTTCGTGTGGGTAGGTTGCAATGGAGGCGGTCATCTTCGAAATGGCCGAGCAGAGAAGGATGGTCGTTCCGGAGAGCTGCACTGTCGTGACCCCTTTTCTATCGGCTGGATAGAGGAACCCGCTACTGTTAAAGACGAAATTATCGTGCAATGGTCAATGCTCACCAAACCAGTGCTTCAATTGCTCGTAAAGCGGGAACTGAACTGCGACGTGGGTCACGCCCAGGAGACTCGGGAAGAGACCACGATAGAATGCGCGCCATCCTTCGCTTTGGTATATTGTTCGAAACGCATCCCAGGTATGTCGGTATTGTTGTTCGTTCTGCGGTTGGGTCTAAACCAATAATCAATTACCAATTCAACATGACTGTGGGGTAGTAACAAACTGACCATAAATCGGGTCTTGATAACCCACAGTGGACTTGTCGCGATGGTCCCAGACGCGCCGGCGGTCATCGCAGCAATGATGTGCGTCGTCCATGCCTTTTGCCTGCTCAGGTGTTGATCTGCAAAACAATCACAGACTCCTACGTCATCGACGACGATAAATCCGACAAGACCTACCTTGTACCGAGGGATCTCCGTACTCGTTGTCTCCCAGACGTTTTTTGGTCTCGTCGTACACGGAAAAGTAGATGGCCCACGTTGGGAGATAACCGAGGATGGTAGGACCCAGTCCTCGGTAGAGACCACGGAGGCCTTGGTGCTTGATGATGTGCGCAACGGTGCCTGCGATCTGTTAGCCGCTGTGTTCCGCTCGGAAATTAGGCTGATCGAGACCACATACCTCGAATGCCTAGATAACCGTAACCGCCGTGGGCAATGCTCTGCGCCTGGAGCTTTGTTTTGATAACATCGAGGGGGCAAGTGACGACGCTGCTGACGAGGCCTGCCAAGATGTCAGCATTATATCCTTTAAACCCGAGCCCAACGCACCTGCTCCAGCTCCGGCGATAATCGAGTTTGCTACCACTGGTTTGTGCCATCTCGACGCAGATTGCATTATCCCAGCCCCAGACTGGCGGGGAGTGGATTGATGCGGCTACTATCACCGAATCAGGGTTGGTATATTCACGGTGTAATTGGCTGTTGCGGCCGAAAGAGTTGGGCAATGGTGGGGTTGTGACTGTCGTGCGAGGGCCGGTTACCTCAGCGGGGTACCTTGGCGCCGATCCCACGTGAGCTCGGCGATCGCATATTTCAGCACGAAACGCCCCAGCACGCAATTAGTGATCAACCACGATGCCTCAGGTCAAGAGCGGAAGGTACGGCCGCCGAACTCACGTCTTCGTCTTGCTCACGCCTTGCAGCACTATCCTCGCAGACAGCGACAAGACTGTCGTGGTTGAAGGTCAGCCCGATGCTCCCACTCTCGACCTTCACTGACTTTGGACTACAGGCAACCACTACTTTCCTCCAGACTCGATCAAGAAAGAGTATTTCAAGGACTCTGATACTCATACGTATGTCTAATCGATCACGTTCCAGCCCCCTCAATCTAACCAGAGAACTAGTTCCTGCTATTGGAAAGGTATAGCCTCTTACTACAACGTCGAGGTCGAGGGGAAATCCATTACGGACGCAGCTTGGTAGGTCCAGGAACCTCTGGTTTTCACTTGATCTTACAACGATATAACTGCTAGGTACTACCCCGAGCCCAAAGACCAGGCTGCCCACCTCAAAGAGTGCGTTGAACAGGCCGCGGTCACAATTGCTCAACTAACCATTCCATACAGTTGGGTTGCATTCTACAAGACCAAAGTGAGCGTTGGAGAGTAAACCATCCTTGTACATCATGTAGAGTGGCAAAATTTATTGCGCAGCTGCAATCGACCCTATTGCCTTTGGCATCTTCTTGTCCGTTCCTCCCAATTGTTCTAGATCTGCCGGTCTGAGAAACAAGTTAGAATTTATCATCAGGGAGCTGAAGATGTGAATACGCACTTGAAGAAATGAGGAGCAACCTCTAACAGCCAGGCAGGCTTGATATCCATCACTTGCCGCATATACGACTTGCTGGTCATCACTAGCTCATAGTACAGCGCAAACTTGATCGGAGGCTGCGACTGGAACAAGCTGGACGATGGATGAATATGGACCGTCTGGTTCGTCTTGAGGGTACGATATGAGTCACCACTTTTCTGTAAGCGAGCCTGCAGATCGATCGTGAATAGAGGTCTTCATCGCGGATTAATAATACACCTACAGTATTGTAGAAATACCCAGACGTAATCGCCTTCTGAATTGGCACGATGTCGTTCGAATTGGGGTTGCTCTGGATTACAACCTCTACGCGGTCGCACAACCCTGCCAACTGATCTCGGATATCTCGAACGCGAGATAAGCTCTTGAACTGCACGAAGTTCTCTGCACGCTGAATGAGCTTCAAATGCCCCTTGATCATTTTTGAGCTGCTCACCATAGCACCACTGTTGCGAGTAGTTCGTCTCCGACCATTGTTCCCAAATGTTGAGCAATGTGAAATGGTCGCCTCCCGTCTTGACAAAGTTCTGGCGAGCCTTGTCCGCGTGCATCTTCTTGTCCTTTGGTCGGTAGAACAGCGATGACGACTCGGAAAGCATCGAAATAATTGAAAGAACCTAGCATATTCAAACTTCAACGCTCGTCATCATCTCCAAATAATCTGGACCTCACCTCATCCGTGCACGAGTACTCTTCGCTAGCAATAATGGTCTTGCTCAACATCGGATCCACCGGGAATTCAGCCATCCGCCGACCAAGTTTCGTCAGCTCGCCTCGATCGTTCAGCGCTCCCAGTGCATAGAGCAACTCAAGCGCCCGCATGAGCGTCTCGCCAGGTGGTGGATCCATAAACTCAAACTCGATCAAGTTATTGATACCCAGCGACTTGAGCAAGAGCACGACCATCCCCAGATTCGTTCGCTGGATCTCAGGTACCGTGTTTTCCTCGAGTTCATTCGAGTACGCCCATTTGGTGTAAAGGCGGAACGCTTTTCCAGGACCGACACGCCCTGCACGGCCGGCGCGTTGATTTGCCGATGCCCTTGAGCACTATTGTGGAATTCTATGTTAGGCAAGAATTACTGCATGGAAGTAAACGCACGAACCGGGACAACAACCAAGGAAGCCATACCTGATCGAGGGTTGTACGAATTTTGTTTCACGAAACCAGGATCAATAACGAACACAACGCCGTCGATGGTAATCGAGGTCTCGGCGATATTCGTCGCGAGAACCACCTAGCGAACGTCAGTATGCTATTAAGGAGTAGATTCGTCAATCCTCACCTTTCGTGCACCTTCCGGGGTAGGCTCGAATATCTTTGCTTGCATCTCGCTCGGGAGGTTTGCGTAGATGGGACAGACAATCAGCTCGGCAACCTTGTTCCCAAGGGCTCTTGCCGTCTCCTGCAAGTTCTCCATAGCAGTGTCGATCTCGTCTTGACCCTGCCGGATGAATTAGCATAATGATAGACATGAGAAAATAACATGCTCACCGTGAAAAACACAAGAATATCTCCCCTAGGTTGGGTAGTGTGGATCTGGAAAACTGTGGTAATGGCGGCATGGAGGTAGTTGGCCTCGGGCTGTGGGGTATAATGAATGTCGACGGGATATCGTCGACCAGGAACTAGGGTACCAGATTAATTAATTACAAGATAATGACTGAAGATAACAGACGTACCATAATAGACGGGTGCACCGTCGAAATATCCGCTAAATTTTTCGGCATCCATGGTCGCACTGGAGATTAAAAGTCGCAACTCCGGCCGGAACCGAGCAATATCCTATGGAATCCATTAGACTCGGCGATTGAGGTACTCAGAAGTTATCGCACCTTCACCAACGCAAACAAAATGTCCGTGCTTAGCGTTCGCTCGTGGGCCTCGTCAATGATTAACGCCGAATACCCGGCCAAATCCGGCTCCGTCAAGAACTCTCGCAGAAGCATACCGTCTGTCATGTACTTTATAACAGTCTTATCACTCGTGCAGTCTTCGAATCGAATGGAGTATCCGACTTCGTAGCCGACCTTCGTACCCATCTCCTCCGCGACGCGAGCGGCGACACTCATCGCTGCCACGCGACGAGGTTGGGTGCAGCCAACCTTGAGCCCGCCTTTGGTATAGCCCGCCTCGTGCAGATACTGAGGGAGTTGTGTCGTTTTTCCAGAGCCTGTTTCAGCTACTACAATCATGACCTGATGTTCTTCAATCGCCTTCAAGAGGTCTTCTCGATGGCCATAGATTGGAAGCGACTTTCGCGTTTGGTCCATGGTTTGGGCTATAAAATAGAACCGTAAGCCTTTAGATGAGTCACAAGGCAAGAAAGCTACTTACCTTTTCGTTCCGCCTCAGCTATCTGAGCCCTCAAGGCTGATTCCTTTTCACTAATCATCCCCTCGCCACTCATGACTTTATCCATCACAAACTGAATGGTCTGACTTTCGTCAAATACAAAGTCATAGTCGTCGACCAGCTCGGGCTTGTCTTGCGCGCCAGACTTGAACGCACTGTTTTTGGCCTGAGCATCCTCCCACTGATCGATATCTGTTACAAACTGGCCTTCCTTTGCGTCTTCGTATCGTTGGTAGAGCACGTTCTCCTTCTTCTTCCGGTCGATTTTGCCCTGTTCGGTAATATAGTCCTCGGGGAGTTGATATCCATCGTACTTGTCATTGATCTTCATACGATCTTCGGCCATGCGCAAAACCTCCTTTTTATAGTCCAGATCGCGTTGCTCCCGTTTCGTGATCCTCATCCCACGGAACAACGCCTCGTCGTCCGCAATCTCTTTCCGGAGTAGCTCAATTTGCTGGAGCTCACGCTTAGTGAGGTACTCCTGCCTAGACCGTTCTCGGAGAGAAGGCATAGCCGCCACACGCGCCGCTGCGTCGTCCGCCAAAGCACGTCGCTGTGCAGCCTCAGCCATGATTCCAGCATTACGCGACGACTTGTCCTCGACGACCTTTTTCGTTCGGTCCTTGTCCCGATCCCGAACGCGCTTCGCAAACTCGTCTCGCTCCTTAGCGTCCTTCAATCGTTCGACCTCCCTCCGTTCCTCCTCGTCCACAAACTCTTCATCCTCGCCTCCACCAGCCACAGATCGCTCAGGTGCATCGTACTCGAGGTCCTCCATCTCTCGTCGACGTTTCCGCTCCTTTTCCTCCTCGTCACTCTCCCAATCCCGTCCGTCTGCATCCCGTTTCCGAGTATGTCGCTCCTTCTTCCCGTGAGACTTGGACTCCACCTTGACAGGCTCGGGGTCTTTTCGTTTGGAACGACTCTTCCCAGATGGCACAGGAGCAACGTCGTCTTCGAGTAGGAATCCGAAGTTCTTGTTCCTCATTTCCTCGATTTTCTTCTCCGCATCCCGACGTGAATCCCCCGCAGCATGTTTACTCTTGGATTTCCGGGGCGCACGAGCATAGACCTCCTCTACAAACCGGTGGGCATCTGGGGTGTTGGGGAGACTCAGAACGGTATGAAGGGCTTCGACGGATTTGGCTTTGGAGGCTATAAACAAATGAGAGTTGTTGATAGCTTCTGTCGTGGCAAAAGCTCACCTGAAGCAATAACAAAGTCAACAGTTGTTTGGTCGGAGAGCCCAAAAAGCTAGATTTAGCTAGTTAGTATATTGTAGCCCTATAGACTATCTGTTCACGTACGCTAAGAGACTGGTCACTGATGTACCGCTCAAGTGTCGACATGGAGAGGAAAGAGGCGAAAGACTAGCACGTGACACCACAGGAAATTCATTACAGCGATATGTTACATTACATCTAGCTAGAACCACATAACACCATACACTCTTTCGCCAACTTCTTCACTTCGGCATCCTTGCTCGACTCAGCCACCGAATTTAGAGTCTTCTTTGCATCTAGTACTTCTAGAAGTGGGCCGGTCTGCTCGGCAAACCAAGGCGAAAGTAACACCATAAAACCAAATGCAGAAACTAGTCGATGGACTGCATTTACCCAGGCAATCAGAGCAGCACTATCATACAATCGAGGATCTAACTCACCAGCCCCGGGGTCCGTCTCCGAAGATAAGCTCTCGAGCAAAGCCGTAAGCACCTCGACTTCCCAATCACCATCCTCGACCGGATCCGGTCTGCTCGGGGACTGCCGCCGTGACCTCTGAAGATGCGTACCCACATTGAAAACAAGCGTTGATGCAGTTGTCCTGACTCCAGCGTCCTGATGTAAAAGGCCGGAGACGAGAATTTGAGTAAAGCTAGACCGGTTGTCTCGTGCTTGCATAAGCTGCCTCAGGAGTGCTGAATTGGCTGAGACATTCGATTGCAGTCGAAGACTTGTCAATGCGAGAGCCTTCGGAGCGGACGGTCCCAGCTTTTGCAAATGCTCCGCGGCAATATGGAATACGTTAGCAAGTCCTGCTGGCCCTAGCGTACACCGCGTCGCAAACCCGTCGACCAATAGCGCCAGTCTCCAGAGATCCAATACTGGGAATATATCTTGAGGGGTCATGGCGGCAAGGAGCGTATCAGATGCTTTGATAAAAGCCTGGAAATTTTGATCTGTGACGGGTTGCTTTCCCTTGGTACGGATGATATCCGCGACAGCGGCAAGACTTGCATCGGAGTCAGATATGTTGAGAGATTTGGTGGTAGACTGCAGCTTGGCCAGCAACTTGGACAAATCCGGAACTTGTTCGTAAACAATTGGCTGAGTGGACAATTTTTTAAGACCTGGCGCGGCTAGCGTCATGTGCGGATGCGCTATCCATCCACTTGATAAGCACGCAGGTTTCAGATTCAACACTATGCACTCACGTGGGAAGGCCTGATAGAGCAGGAGGTCAATCTTTGTCTTCAACTCGTGTCGATCTGATCCTTTCAGCTCGTCTGTCTGAGCCAAAGCGCTGTCAACCCGAAAGCACCACTCAATATGGTGAGCCTACCTTCTCCCCGTTCAAAAAGAATAAGAACGTAGGCGTCGCTCTGACCCCATACTGCGCCGCAACCCCCTGCCCGCCCATTCCGTCCAAGCTGACTTTGACAAACGCAACATCGGGACCACCCTTTTCTCTCGCATAGTCCTCAAATGCAGGTTCAATCATCCGACATGGTCCACAATTCGTCGAAGTAAAGAACACGACTGCCGTTTTATGTGTGTTAAGAAGGGACGTAAGTGACGCGCTATTAGTCGATATATGGATAGGTGCGGCGACAGTCGACGCGGCGGAAGCTCCAGTAGTCGGAGCTTCCGGACCGGAAGCAGCGCGTTGAGCAACGGCTTGAAGTAGAAGGTCGGAAATACCCGCTGAAGCAGTGGTTCGAGTTGGCGTATGTGCGACAGGTGGTGTGGCGCCAGGAGTTGGTCGTCTGAACATGTTGTCGATCGTTGGACGAAGTGATGCACCGAAAGGTGTAGAAAGAAAGTCGGCGGGAAGATCTAGCAAAGGGATGAGTTATTGTCAAAATACGACAGTGAACGCTTACCCCGTATCCAAGCAGGTATATGCTGGCCGGTCAAGAAGCCAATTACATCGTTTGTAAACGAGTTACAGTTAAAGTCTACAATCTCGGTCAAGTTAAAGCACTCTGACACAGGAGCGGGCATACCTAGCAGATGATACTATGGTATGTGGTAAGCCACTCCTCTCCATACTACTCCGTCGAACGAAAACTCTCACCTTGTCTGCCGTGTAATGTTCTCTAATCTCAGATAAATAGTCGCTAAATGTCTCCTCGTCGATTGCTGTCTCTCCGAAATCTATGATTTGAAGGGGTTGGCCATGCTACAAGCTGCTCAGAGACCTCGTCTCAAATAAACTGGTTAAATTCTTACGTGTGAGCGGCCAGGTAAAGTTGTGCTAATCCCCTAATTCTGTGATCAGTCTTGCACCAAACTACGATATCTGGGTTTGTGTGCTTACCTGTCCGTAAAATATTTCCTTTCCAAAAACCACTACAGACGTATGCCTTCAACCCGACGTCAGAAAACCCAGTTTCATAGTATGACTAGGGCCCAACTTGCCATATGCCGTCTATCTGCTTTCCAGTCATCTATCGTCACCGCAAGTGGTCAATCAATAATACTTGGAGAAACAGTGTTCCGCACACCTGCAACGAAAGTGCCCTCGCAAGACCACCTGACAAATCATACACGTAAAGCTGAACTTTGGACATACTGCAGATTGGAAGATACAACTATGGCCGCGTGGTCGTGGTTTATAAAAGATACCGTCGGGAGCCCGGCCGTGGCTGACGTGTGTGGATTTGGATATCTCTAGCACGTTCCCGATCGCTTACGTCACCCAAGCGCCGAAGCCCAAACAGACCCATCCAGCATCGATCAAAAAGTTTCAATGTCGATCAATTTAATCCAAATCAATACACGAATATCAACACATCATCCATCTCACGCCTCGACCTTCTTCCGGATGACGTTCTTGAGCGTCTCACCGTCCTCGGCGAATTTGTAGATACCCTCGTGAAGCTTCTCGAACGCCATCGGCTCGGCGAGGAGAGCCCAGCGGAACTCTGGCTCGTTGTCGACGTAGGATACTTTCTCGATGGGAGCGCCGGTTGCAGCTGGATTTCAGAGTTAAATGAGTTGACCAAAAGCAAGTAGAGAGAGGCTTACCGGTTTCGGCGACGAGACGCTTCTCCACCGGGTCGTTCGAGTTCTTGAGTTCTTCCAAGAGGTTGGGAGAGATGGTGAGGAAGTCGACACCAGCGAGGGCCTTGATCTCGCCAATCTATAAACCAGTTATGTCAAACCCCACCCTTGAACAAGCTGTTATCCCACGTACGTTGCGGAACGAAGCACCCATGACGATGGTCTTGTAGCCATGCTGCTTGTAGTAGTTGAAAATCTTGGTGACCGACTGGACACCAGGATCCTCGCTACCCTGGTAGTC
>WSTH01000691.1:0-19663 GCA_019616345.1 Ceratobasidium sp. 395
TTTGCCGATTACAGCCGCTGCCGTGATTCTGGTCGCGCTTTTGCTGAGTTTCTCCCAGCATCTGACCGTTACACTGTGCGTCATTGATGTTTCCAAATATAGCATCAATTGTTTACTCTGGTCTATCCAATAGATTCGCCTCACTCTTGTCGTTCCTCGCCGCATTTTTCGTCCTGATCGCGTTTTTGTGCGACATTGCGCTCTTCGCATACCTCAGTACGTCATTCTTGCCCTTTCTCCCGTACTTCGCTTCCTAACCATTCAACTTAGAGCGTCGCGCCTCGAGGCTTGACAATGTCTCAGCCCACACTAGACCCGGTGCTGGATTCTGGATGACGCTCGCTTCCTTTATCGTGCTTCTCTTGGCAGGATGCACAGTCTGCCTTGGACGGCGCCACGATCGCCGACGCCTCGGTGGTGGAACCGGATTGGCTACGACAAGTGACGCATATGCTGCCAATGCCACTGTGCCACGCCCCTGGTACAAGCGCTTTGGAAGGAACAAGTACTAAGTGTTCGGAGAGTACGCGTCAGATGAAAAGTGATGTCATTTCTTCCTGCTTTTCCCCTTCTGGAAACCCATTTTCTTTCTTTTCTATTTTTTTCTTTCTCCTGCCACGAATATTGGAAGATATACGCGACGCCTTTTTGTATTGAGTAGTTTTTACTGTCTCAAAAACTGAGTTGGATGATTGAGAGTTGGTGTATTATGTACTTTTAATCCATTTTTTGGTTGGCGATTAGTGCTTCGTGCATGGACCGACGAAGAAGGGATGTTGTTTACGAGCTCGGTAGCGTAAGTTCCTCGGCATTTCCAATTGGCCTCCGACGAATAAAGCGCCAGCCCTCACCCGACAGCAAACCCTGACAAATTCATCAACAAGCCTCATATTATCGGAGCCCAAGATCCTTCCCACCAGTACACTCGAGTCAACAAAACGGGGAGTCGCAACAACTGTCCTCATTTCAAACAGAGTAAATACAAAAAGCTAACGGGAGGAGCATATCCCTTCCATACGGGTCGCTCTCGACACTAACATTTCTAGTCGTTACGATCTTGGGTGAAAGAGGTTCTCGTTCTCCCTCGCTGATGATACGGCTCAAGATCGCTACCGTTGGTAACTCGGCAGTGGTCCCAAATATCAGCCGACGAGGTGGTATCAACTTGAGAGATCGAATTTTTGGCGCTTGGAGGTTTTTATGTGATGTGGACCCTGAGGGTTGGGGTAAATAGATACAATTACTACCGGGCCACCGAGTATGCTCAGTCTACATCGACCGCTAGAGGGACCGATTCGTCGCTAGCTACGCCTCGCTTTGAAATCGTAGAGTGTGTATGATTTTCCGCTTGACGCGCTCGTCCACCTTCCCACTTTCCGTATGACACTACGGCTACGACTCGAGAACAGTGAATATGCGAGCTACATAAGTCGCTCCGACGGACTACCTCTCGGAGGATATCATCTCTGAGATTTCTGTGCTCGTCTATCACGGAAATATATCTAGGGGCAGCTTTAGGGGTCGTCCTGCTTGTATCTTGACTTTCGTGTCCCATCGCTGGTGTGTAATAGCCCTCTTTACGAGGCATATCCGCAATTCTACTGGTATACTATTACATAGCGAACAAGCTGCAACTCATATACTGACGAGAGAAGAGTACTTCGAGATTTGCGTGTACACGTTGAGCGGCTCAACGTTGAGGCAATGTAACTGGCCGGATATCTTCAAGGAACGCAGCCGCGTTTATGCTTCAATGTTGAGCTCAAATCGTTAGGGTATGAGCATAGAGAAGATGGGTCTCATAGTGGGCAGGGCTTAGACGAGGATTACTAGCGTACAGATATCGACTCAGGTTAAAGGCGCACAATGAGCACACCTAGTGTATTTATGCATTTCGAGCAAGTATCCATCGGTTCTATAAGTTGTAAATTTGCAAGCTGAGACTTCGTATCGCAAGTACTGGGTGGCGGCTTGAATACATGACGCCTTCGTTTTATTCTTGTGGGTTATGAGGTTATTCTCACTTTGTTATTCGTCCCACATGCTTGCTCTTTTAATTAGCTGTATATATGCACTTGTTTTTGCCCCTCATGAGAAACGTGATCGCCGTGCGGCGCTCGGTCTTACTTCCAGCGAACTGTAGCCAAACTAGGATAAATACTTGTCTTAGTCTTGTCAGGTGACTTTCCGTCTGCTGCACCAATCCAACACCATAAGTATGACTCAGGATCGAAGATATCCGCAGCCCAGAGCAACTACTTTCATCTACCGTATCCCAGATTATCTCCTTTCCGAGATCTTTGTCCTCGTCTATCGTGATTGGGAGCGAAGCATATCATGGCGCAGTTCTAGAAGTCAGCTTCCATGTATCTTGGCCGCTGTGTCTCATCGCTGGTGTGAAATAGCGCTATCAACGAGTCGTATCTGGGACTTCATTGATATCTCGTTTCATGAAGAATACGTTGCAACTCGGCTAGCGCGGAACAAGAGCCTACCTATTGATATCTCACTCTACCTTGTTGAACGAGACTACACTAGTGCTGACGCTCTTCAAAAATCATTGACGATATTGAAGAGAGAAAACGGCTGGGCTCGAACACGTAATATAGACCTCATGATTATACAAGATTCAGATACCATCTCCAGCCACATGGGTCACGGAGCTGGCGCCTTACTTGTGGAAGCATTCAATCACGCAACCAACTCCGGCTTCTCTGATCTTATCGAGGACGTCACAGCTATCCTCTCAAACAGGCGCTCTGCTGGAGCTGTCGAGTCTAACAGTGACGAGATGTCTTTGATTCTTCCATGTTCTCTAAGCCTTCGTAGTATACGTCTCAATAAAGTCGGTCTGTCTTTATCCCCGGTTCCATGTAGGTTCTCAATACCCGCGCTTCAGGACCTCGAACTTAGTCACATCAACATTGGGCTATCAAATCTGCTGTTTCCCTTGTTGGATCTTACTCCCAATCTTCGACTGATGTCGCTCGATGCATGTTGGTTCGGGTATGGGTCTGGTCATACCTCCGCAGGACGCCCAGAGCATTCTATCCCGCTACCGGCACTAGAGAAGCTAACTCTGCATATTGTTGACAAAGGGGTAGCCGAACTAAATGTCGCATTACGGACACTCTATACGCCTAATCTTCGGTTCTTGCATATCACTTCCACAATTGCGTCTGATCTTTCTAGCCTTCGATTTCCTACGGATTGGGGGTCAATTTCCTGTTACCACAAACTTAGGACTATATATCTACATGGCTTCGCTTGCATCAATCTCAACGGTTTGCTTCCGTATGTAAGTAGCTTGAGGAATCTTGCGGAGCTGCAATTGCTACCTCACAACCAATATGATCCTCCCGACGAGTTTGTTGAAGATTTCGCTCGTAGGCTCTTAGACATTACATGCTGTCCAGTGCTTCAAGACTTGCGCATAAACTATGAGCTTGATGAAGAGGCAAGGGAATCAATCAGGGAGCTTGAAAAAATCCGACCATCCTTGTACACTTACGTAGAGCCAGAGCCGGAATCTTTAGGCTATGAGCACGAAGAGGATGGTATTTATGGCTGGGAGAACTCGGATTACGATAGCGAGGATTATGTTACAGATAGTGGTTTAGATGACGATAGTGACTCGGAGGACTATGTCACGAATAGTGATTCAGGCTGAATTTATGCAACGGACGGCTTCATGTTGTAAATATTTCGAACGAGTATAGGTTAGCTTTGGACTGAATTTGCTACCGGAGACTTTACTACAGGAGCTGGGAGGGCCGTCGATGAAAAGTCTCATGTGCGCAGGATACTGTAGAAGCACTTGTAAAACCCAGAGCGAGCTAATTTTACATCAATAAGTGAACAAAGAAAAAATGTCACGTGAACCGAAGTCCTTCTGCCGGCCTGGATTGATCCTCGGCACAACCATTACAACTAGCTGTAATGCCCCTTACCCTTGCTAAGTACTATCAAGAAAATGACAGATCTTAATCTCCCCAACTACTTGATGCATCTTGACAGTTATGCCGACGTTAAAACCACTCTAGAGAGATGGAAAGCTGCGCACAAGTCCCTAATCGGTACTATTCAATCTTATCTGGCCGCTTCTAGCGCGCTCAGCGCTGCTTGTGCCGAATCTTCCGTTCAGGCTTCCCAGAGCTTTTTGATCGAAGAGACTCTTCTGACAATTGGCGCTGAGCTTGAAGCCCTAGCCTTAGAGGAAGACAAGCTAGGTCGTATGCGCATGTCGCTCACCACGATGCGGAACAAGTCCTTGACACTAGTACGAATCAACACACTACCCACAGAAATCTTAGCTTACATATTCAAGCTCTCGAACGGCTGTTGTATACGTGACGATAGCTTTACACTTCACCGCATTCTCGGTGTCTGTGTCCACTGGCGACAGGTCGCGATAAACACACCAGACTTGTGGACCCACCTTGACATTAGACCGAATACTCCTGTTAACTTCGTAGAGAGTATGCTACAGCGTACGAGAGATAGCTCAATTCATATACACATATGCGAACCAGTATCTAAAATACCTTTCACTGCGTTTGGTCATGGGGGCCCGGCCGAGACTACGGGCCTCGTACAAGCAATTGCACCCCATACACGACGTGTCCACTCTCTTGATGTAGAGTCGAGCGAGAGCTCTGAAGAGTTTGTTCGTGCGGTGATGAACCTATGGCTCGATGATGGCAGTGCCAGGCTGCCTAGGTCTGTGGTTGTATATCAGTCGGAAAAAGCTAGAGACTTGTTCTTCGAAGGGAGTATAAACCGAGCTGTGGCAAGCTTGGAAGAGAGCAGGGAGGTTTTACAATCGTCTCCCGGAATCCTCCAACTTTATAACGTCTATCTTAGCTGGGATAACCTCTCCTATCATGGCTTGGCGGAACTTGAACTGGGCTTTCCCGAACGCACGCTAGTGACTATACCCGAACCGCAACTTGCGAGTATCCTTTCCGCAAGCCCTGCTTTAGCTGTTTTGAAATTAGACAACCTGATAGTGACTCCTGTAGAAGGCTGGAGTGGGTCTACACCTATTGTACTGAGCTGCTTGAAGGTTCTGCGCGTATTCCTTGTTTCATCACAAAGCACGAACCTGTTTCTACCTTTGATTCGCCCCTCGCCAACGTCTCCTATTCAGGTTAGCATGGCGGTTACAGACTTTCCTGAAATATATGAGGAAATCAGGAGGTTCTTCGCGGATTCATGTATCACTGCCTTGCACTGTCACGCCCTTGACACATTCGACTCCGCAATGTCGCTCTTGCAATTAGTTTTCTCGTCCCTCTATCATCTTAGCACTTTGGTACTAACCGGATTTGACCTACACCATTTAGCTTTTCAGATTAACCAGACATTCTCTCAACCAACGTCGTTCGTTTGCCGGCCCGCCGTCGTACTTCTTGCATGCCGGGTGACTTTTGAAGGTCTGAATAGCCTCATATTACGCCATGGAGTCCGAGACCTACGCCTGGAGCATTGTAGATCTATTGGGCCCGGTGTGTTCCGAATAACGCTGCGTAGCATACAAGCTTCATTATTGGAAGTATATCCTGATCTCCGATGCTCCATCTCGGACGCAATGGACTCGACATCTAAACTGCCATGTCGTACAATGCTTGGCCGTCCTGCGGTCTGGCAATCTTCGCAGATGGTGAACAGGCTGATGGCTGGTTGGTAATTCTGGGCTATACGATCCAGAGTTTCTCTCGTACTCGAAGTTACTTTGTGCATTTGAGAGGGGCATGTATGCAGTGTTTTTGTCACCACGTTCGCTCTCGTTCAAGATTTAGTAGATTGTTGATTACATGTAGTTTCAAGGCCGGCCCTTTACGAAAAGTTAAAGTTAGTGTGTTATGACAAAGTGCAGAAACAATAAATACAGAGACAAGGTACAAGACTTTGGTTGTCCATACAAAAACAAACACACGGAATCTAGCGCAAAAATAACAACACCGTTCAGAAATTAATTAGAAACAAGTCGCTCAGGTCCATTTTCAGCTCGCATACGGAATAGACGGAACACGCGCATGAGCCTTAGAGACAGGCACATATCGCGGGAACCGATCACACTTGACCATTTCCTCGCGCTAAACAAATGAATTAGTTCAAATTATTCCACCTTCAGACATATCATACTTACCTCAGATGGACTAAACCACCCAAACTCATGCCTGAAACATCTCAAATCGATTCCCCGCTCGACGCACAGTACCTTGAGAGCTACGACGTCGCTAGTTCCCTCGTCAGTGCACCAGCTGTACGTGACGGTGCGTAGGGCAGGCGCTTTTCGCACGTATTCGAGTACGTCAGCGAGTGTGCCTTGGGAGGAAGACGCGTTTGGAGGCGAGCTGGGGCTCGGTCCGATGATGGCAGCAGCAGCTCTGGAACGTGCCTGAGTAGGCGAACTGCGTGGGCTGTTTGTACCGTTTCCATTAATTGTACTGAATGGTCTGTTGGGGGACGTGATGCTTGTTGGGGAGGATATACTGAGTTTTGCACTCGGGAGCAGGCTTTGCCGTGAAGGTTTAGGCTTGATCCCGAACGCAAGATGCTGAATCGTTGGGGGAAGAGCTTCGAGAACCTTGAGCGGTGGGATCGACGCGGTAAGCTTGAACTCCTCCAACTTTTCCAAATCGGAGAACGCGGTCGTAAGCCGTTTGGGCGCACGAGGTAACCGCAACGAGCGCAGGGTGCCACGCAGCTTTTGTAACAATACCTGCAAGAACACGACATCCTCAGAGATTGTTGTTAATGACAAAATCTGCAATGAGCCGCGCGAATTATGCAGCATCCACTGGAGATGCGTCTCGCTTGGTGGACGAACACATCTCCACTCGTACTCGTACAGCTCAAACTGGGGCTTGCTCGCTCCAGACGCGCGTATAACATCAGCATTGCCCGATACCGACACGTGTTCCACGCTTCTCGGCCAGATGCTACACAGCTGAGACGCGACAAGCGAAGGGTCCGTGGACATGGATTGAATGTGTAACGCGCGTGGGCGGACGTCTGCAAACGCAATCATCTCGAGTGTCGCGTCATGTAGAACGGTTGTACGTTCAAACGTCACATCGAGCTCGATGATCGAAGGCAGAAAACCGAGGAGCTTGGCGAGATCACTTGGGGAGATGACGTCTTTTGGTGCCATGGTAGTTGTGCTGCCATCCCCGTGGACTTGGAGTTGGAGGCGTTTGACGGATTGAGTAAGTTCGATGCGTGTGCTGTGCATGAGGAAGAGTCGAAGACGCCTTGCTTGAGATATTTTTACATTCGAAAAGAGCAGCGTTTGTGCAGGGTTGCGCCAAGCTCGAGCAACAGTAGACAGAGACTTGAGAACAGAAGTATTGACTGACGAAAGGGCGGTGATACAGACATATGCGAGACATTTCTTAAGAATATTTTCAGGCAAAGTGTTAATGTTAGTCATAGTGAGAACCTCTCCACGCGTAGACACGTTGAGACGCGCTCAAATACTAGCTAAGCTAAGCTAGGGACCACCAAGAGGATTGAAATGAAACTAGAGCGTAGGATACAAAGTAAGAGACGATCAAGGATAGGTCTTGTGAAATGACTTCAGCAAGGTGTGGTGGTAGCACAGACTAGAACACAGCAACGTTGGGGCAGAGAGCAAACAACAAGATGGTAGTTTTTCATCACACAGCCAGGTGTTGTCCCTGGCCGAATGTAACGTAAGCGAGGGCGCTAATTCTCCACGTTCGTGCTTGACCACCACCCAACTACCTCCTATAAGCCTCGATCGAAGTTACTACGGTTACAGACGAAACGATCTAATTGACGCGTATCATGAGCAAAAAGAATTCTACTCCATGGGCGCGACGTGCTGGAGGCTTGACATCTGATATGCTCACTCCTAGGCGAACTTCACCAGCGCCACCCAAAAACCAGCCCAAAAACACTAAAATACAGACAAGCGCAAATAGTTTAGAGCAGCTGAAAAGTCGTGAGGTCAAGAGGCTAGAAAAGTTAATTGACGAGGTTTCTACAGGAGTTGTTGATAGTCGAGTTGCTAGCAAACCTGGGTGTTTTTGTTTGGGTGAGCACCTGTCAAGCATTCGATTAGCGTTAGAGTAAATTAATCTAATATAAATTAAAGCTAGGACCCATGGATTATCATCGTACACCCCGCTATGTAATTTCTGCGGGATCATCCTTTGCTCCCTCCACAACCCCGCCCTCCCCTGCCCCTCCTGCTCCAGCCCACTCCTCCCGCCTGCGACCCGAAACGCCGTCCTTGCTCAACTCGAACAAGAACTCGTTACACACCTCTCGCTCGAAGCTGAGAAACGCGCCGAGGAACTCCGTCTCGCACGCGAGTTCGAGCTTCACCAAAGTGGTGGTGGCCACTTTCCCACTCTTAACGGCCAACCTGACCCTAGGGCAATCCAAGCCCAAGGGCCACGGAAAGTTCTTTCGCTCAATTCGTCGACGAAGAAGGCTACCTTGTCTACGTTTATTGCTGTCCCTTCGCCACCTAGTTCAAACCCGGCCAGTGGGAGGGCTTCTCCTGTTGAGAATAGGATTCCCGCGCCTGTACAGGCACCGGTAACTCTTGAGCTGACGCCGGAGATGAAGCTTTTGGCGAGACAGAGACCATGGGTAGATTTACAGGACCCGACTCCAGTTTACGTTCCCTTGGAAGTTACTAGCCCGCCACCAACCGAGGAAGGTATCACCGCAGGTCCGGGCGGGGGGAAGTCGAAGAAGCGAAGAGGAAAGGGTGGTGGTAAAGATGGTCAAAATGCAGCTGCTGGTGTTGAAAGGGCGACCCCAGGGGCAGGGCCTAGTCAAAAGGTGTAATAGTAAGTGTACATGTCTCGCTTGTTGTCATACCTCCAGCTGATATAAATAGACTCGCATGATGTCCCATGGGTATCTAGATGCAGTTGTAATTGAACTGGTGAAACTGAAGTCCCGTAGGCCTTTCTGAAACCTTTATCATAAGTCGTAGTGATGGTGCGAGTTCTTAAAGGAGTCACGTAAGCTTTACTATCACCCTCAAGATACTATTTATTTATTAGGTAAATCTAGGAGTGAACCATAGGCCATGCATATACCTCATTTTTCCTAAACCAAGCAAATTAGGCCATATTTGTTTACTCCTATTTATGTTGTTGCCATTGAGATCGGTCCGTGAACGAAGGCACGCCCGTTGACGACAATTGATATATAAGCCGGCGACGGAAGAAGCATGAAAGCGTCGACGAAATTTCAACTCGTGGTTCACTCCAACTCAAAATAAGCCTCGTTGTGCTGGCACTCATCGGTCCAAGTTTATCTTTTGCTTTCCTCCACTCCGCCACATTCTCTTGAGCATTTCGAAATCCTAAGGCTGGCCGTTCGTTCCCTTCGTTATGAGGATTTTTTCGAATAATTCTCCCGTGCTGCGTTTGGGATGGTGATATCATTGCCTGCCTGGGTGACGTTGTTGGGCTGTGAGGTCGTGTCGGCAGCAACTCTGGGTACGTAGTATATTTTATGTAACTTGATAGTAACTAAATCTGTCGGCGTCAGGCTCAACCACCCGTATCCCTGTCTCCATCGCCGGTTTTCCAGGTCTACCCGACATCGTCCAAACCACTTTCCCCGTCTCTCGCCCGCCCAACGTCTCCTTTAAAGACGACGCAACTGCATCGTCGCCCGTATCCATCACGGATAAACCTTGCACTACAACGTGCTCTGGTGCGGCTGGCTCTGGACCTAATCAGTTTGACTGTACCGCCATCGCCAATGCGCTACGTGCTGGGGCTGAAGGGGTGAAGAGTGTTACGCTAACGCCATTTTTGGGCACCGAATGGTCGTTTCGGAGTTGCAAATTTGTGATAACTAACCAGAGTCCAAATGCGACTGTAGTGTGAGTCTCTTCTATTTTATTTGAGGAGAAACAGACTGACGTGTGGTATGATGCTTAGAACAACTCAAAGGTCTATGGTGACCGTGGCACAAAAGACTGCGCAAGCCTGTAATGCTGCGAACAACGCTGGAGGCGGACAGTGTAAATACGCAGATGTTCAGACAAGTATCATCGTTCAGCACTCGTAGTTGTATCTTCTGTCTAACTCTATTGGCTTGCGACTGAGCTTCCCTCCCTTTCATTTTGATTCCCATAATCTGTAATCAGATTTTCATCTGCCCTCAACTGGCGTTACACTCATTCGCTACAATTGTATTCAAGATTTATAATTACATCGCGCAACTTAGAAAGCTGCTTTGAACGCAGCGATATGGGATAAAGATTTACTTGTAAACACCCTCAGTCGCAGTCGCCGAAGCAGGCAAAGAGGTCGTCCCGGCCGTGGCTTGCGGGAGCTGCTTCGTATGCCAGTTAGTCTCAGCGCATGTTGGGAGGTATACAGTTGGGCCTAGATACCATGATTTATTAGTTTCGCTTCCAAAGTAATAACACTCGATGTATGGACTCACCTGGCGCCTTGTAGCTCGTAAGCGTTCCGTAGATATTAATGAGCAGACCAGGGTCCTGGGCGGACTGTAGGAATGTTGCGTATGAGCGAGACGGCCAGAAATATGCCTGGGCGAACTAGACTTACGTATCCGGGGAGAGAGGTAGGAGTGGATTTCATCCCTGTTCCCGATCCGCCAACGCGGAGCTGCGCGCAACCTGAAGACAAGACTTTAGTGTTGACATCCCTGCTGGAAACATAACTGTTTGGTCTGACCAACGTAAAGTTGTGCGCCATTAGCACCGCCCGCAGAGTGGAGGGCGATAAGCTCGCTAAAGAGATTATACTGTTTCAACCTTCTATCTATGGGAGTAAGTTAGGGACTCACGAACGAAGCAAATAGTCGCCTGGAGGGAGGTCACATGGCAACGTGACGCGAATCAACCCCTCTGAGTGCCAAGTACATTAAGCATATCCCGACAATCAATGCCGGATATAGACTTACTGTTGTTATTAGCAATATCAGTAGCCCAGAGGCCGTCTGTGTACAATCCTCCCGAGTAAATCTTGGTCCAGGAAAGACCGGTTACCGTGGTTTGAGATGCACTTGGGACCTTGGCAATATAGGCTTGGATAGGACCGTGATGGGCACCACCAACCGCGATGGTTTCCTGCATATTATGCTCGTGCCAAACCCTATGCGACTCACGTCAACATCTGATACTTCACGAATGAGAGGGAAAGAGTACATAGTGACAGTATCGCCCGGGTTTGCGGTGCATGTATTAGCTGCGACACCAGTAACAGTGTTGCAAATCATATCGGAGCTACCGTAATTCGTAATCGGGTTGTTGTTTGTTGCGGGCCGCACGCAGTTGTAGTCATTGCTTGGGGGAGCTCCCGTGCCTACGTACACGCCATGAAGATTGGTGTGGGCCGCGGCCTGGAGGACAAGAGCAAGAAAGGTCGTAGCCTGCACCAAGAACATGTTGAGGACCCAACGATGGGAGGGGCTAGGGGTGCCAAGGAGTTTTTTATAGGGTAAAAATCAAGGGGTTCATGGGTATCGAACAGATATAGAAATGGACCGACCAAGAGCAAAGTCGTGATTGGTTAGCGTCGGAGAGTTGATAGAAGGAGGTTTGTCGGTCACACATGATGCAGCGTTCGGCAGAATTGGGACAGCTTGCGACTTCGTAGTATCAAAGTGCCACTTCGCTTGGCGTATGACTAGGGATCGTGTGGACGCGTTATATCTCCGTTGGGGCTAGCTTTAGCTCGGGGAATTTGTAAACCGATGATTCATAAAGAAGCGTTGTGAGAGATACATATTAGAATGTGATAGCGTACTAGATAAAAGACCCAAGCGGAATAATCATTCTAGTTTCTCGAGCTCTTCGAGGCGAGCCATGACAACGTCTTTGCTGGTTTCTTCAATCTCGCCTGCGAGAAAGACCTCATCTAGAATCGCATAAACCTGGTAGAGAGGTCGGTTAAAGAGCGGAGATGTTGAGGACACATGACGTTACCTTGTAGAAGTTGAATACAAGGTCCAGCTCGCAAACGTTCTGGAAGAATTGATCTACAACACCTTCCCTTAGAGCACGCTCACCCCAAGATAATCATTAGAAACTCACCGAGAACTTCCACAAATAGATGGATAGCCTCAAGATAGGCGAGTTCGTTATCATTCGCATCAACACATACACAGAAAAACAATCCAGCATATCTCCTGTAGACTACTTTGTAGTTGCGAAACTGAACAAAGGGGGTATTAGATCCGAAAACCAGGAGTTGACGCGTTATTAGGCATACCTCGACAAAGTTCGACTGGTATTTCTGATCTCTAGGTGCGACTAATCGATGTACCTCCCCTCTAAGCCGAACCTATGATGGTATGTTGAACGAGAGTTGTCTAGCTTGTGAACCTGACGCACTTTCTCATCGTCCTCAAATGGGACATACCACTTCGACAAGCGGGTTTTCCCTTGTCGGTTCTACATATCTTATAGTTAGTATAAGTATTTTCTATAATTATATGTAGCTTGCCTGAACCAAGATAAATCGAATCATGGTGGTTGAGTTCGAGCTCTCCGGAAGTTGATGATCAAATAAGCGCCAGACAATTTGCAATATTTTTTGCCTTTGAACTTGACGCCATCGAGCTTCCTCGCGTCGAACTCTCGAGTCTCTAAGTATAGCATCTGACATATAATGGAAGCTAGCGGCTCTATAAAACTGGCTCTTGCTGCGGACGACGCATCGTCTAAACGGTTCGCCAAACTTGCTCAGCCGATTAAACACCCACAGATGGCCACTCACTTCCCCAACTCTAACCAGACTTCTGACGAGGAATCTAACACATCTGACGACTCCAGCTCTGACTATGACTCTGATCAGGTGTCTGAACACGATACCAACGAGCAGTTAACTGCTTCCTCGTCGAAATCTAGCCTTGGTGTGCGCCGACCGGAATACCTTCTAATCAACGGAAAGCCTGTTGCTAGATCAAAATGTGCTAAGCCTTATGTCTGCACCTACGACAGCTGCGGTAAATCTTATCGAAAACCTTCTCGCTTGGAGGAGCATGAACGATCCCATACCGGGGAGGTGAGTAAGACTAACTGACGCCAGCGGATAAGCAATCTTAAACTATTGACGAAGCGACCGTTTGTGTGCTCCAATTGTCAAAAGTCCTATCTTCGGGAGTCTCATCTGCGCGCTCATAGCCGAAGTCACCTCCCACCTTCTGCGCGGCCTTTTGTCTGTACACACCCTATTACAACAACAGCAAAATGCCTGAATGAAGGATTAGTGTCTACCCAACGGGAGGCATCTGAACCAATAAACCCAGCTAGCTTTCGCACTCCTAGCTGCAATCAGAGATTTTGGACCGCCCAACATCTACGAGTGCACGAGCTTGCCATCCATCTCGGCGATAAACCGTACAAGGTAAGTCCTTTCTCTTTTATCCCCCTGAACTTCGCACTTACACTGTCATAGTGCACCTCGTGTCCAGCAGCTTTCATGAAACACGGCGCCTTGAGGGTACACAACTCAGAAGCCCACGCACCTCCTGGCACCAAGCCATACCAATGTAAACACCCGGCATGTAGCCAGAGTTTCACGACGAATCAGAAGCTGAAAATCCACGCTCGGGTGCATGACAGTGAGTCAATGGATAGTCATTCTTCGGAGCCTGTTCATAACTTGGATTTTCAGCATCACGATACGCTTGCGCGCACCCTGACTGCTCTAAACCAGGGCTGGATCTCGCTCAGTTTGTAACGTGGAGTGCACTCCAAACTCATACGCGATCGGTTCACCCACCAAAATGCCCTTATGAATCATGCAATGGGCGCTCGTTTAGTTCTTCTAAAGGACTCCGAAGTCATATCAAGGTGTGTCTATTGGGTACAAAGCGTGTGATTATTACGGATTTTCGATCTATTGGCCAGACTCACGAAGATCGAGAAAAGGAAGAAAAATATTTGCTCAATGTTCAAACACTCTCAACCCAGGCGGCAGGCTTGAAACGTATGCACCCTCAGTCCGACCCAGAACCGAGCCAGCCGCCGCTAAAGCGAAGGAGAGGCGGTGAGGTGGGCCGAGATTGGACGTGCCCTCAAGAAGGCTGCGACAAGGCCTTCAAATCGGTGAGTAATTTATCTTCGAGGCCGCCGGCATATTATTTGAACTCGAAAACCTAGAAAAAGGCTCAGCAGGATCATATACGAGTCAACCACGAAGGTTCTCGTAATTTCAACTGCCCGAAAGAAGGTTGCACACGATCGTTCGGCTACAAACATGTTATGCAGCGCCACATGGAACGCCATCACCGCGAAACTGCCACACCAGCCCCTGCACAACCGCCAGCGTCGAATACCATCGGCTCATTATCGGGCCAACAGTGTTCGGCGAAGAACCGGCCTCGTGTCATCGCCTGTCCATGGCCGGATGCATTTGGTGCCGATCCCGTCGTCAATCAAACTGCCTCTCGGTGCGCGTTCAGGTTCAGCAGAGCATATGATTTGCGGAGGCATTTGAAGAGCACACACGGGCTAGAGGCAGGATCGGATGAAGTTAATGCATGGGTTTTGAAACAAAAATGTTGAGTTCAGTAGTTTCTTATGTATTTCTCTGGCCACGGCACTCTTATTATTCGTTATTTCAGTTGAGTTGATTGTGACTTTATCCTCGTGAAATCCAATTACAATGTTACTCCCGATTCAAACTCATGGAGGCAACCTCCTATACGATGTTGTACAATGGTGTGTAGTACTTGTTTGCAATCTTGGCGTTCCCGTTGTCGTTCGGGTGCACTCCGTCGTATGTATCGCTCGCTGTGTTGTATCCAGTCCAGAGGTCAACAATGGTAATCGGCGAGGTGCTGGTGGTCTTGCTGGCTGCCCAAGCCGGAAGAGCGTTATTGAAGTTGACGACGCGTTGAGCGCAATCTGAACAACCCGACGGATTCATGGGCGTGATCTTGGCGACTGAGACTCAGGTGAGCACATACAAGTAGCAATCTATACGAAGGATAACCCTTACCTAAGATCTTCATGGTTGGCTTGCTAGCACGCATTTGATCAACTAACTTGCTGAATGCGGTGGTAATAGTGCTCGGCGCGATGTTGCTCCATACCTGAACTCTAGCCTAAGTATGTCCACCAGTGTCCTGAATAGAATTTTACTCACGTCGTTCGTTCCAAGAGTCATTGCAACTATATCCGGCTTGGTAGCCGATAGCCACGGAGGAAGCTGGTTTTGATTGGCGATGTTTGTGGCAAGGTATCCACCATGGCCTTCGTTGTCACCGTCGTATGTGATACCGCATCCCTGTGCAGGTAATGTTCCTGTTACTTCGGTTAGTGTTCAGTTATTTGCTACGACGATTGGGTATATGCTAACCAACAAAGTCGATATTAGTCTTGCCTGCCTTTTGAAGCTGGTTCCACAACAAAGCACGCCAGCATCCCTAACAGACCATGAATATTTTAGGGTGAATGGCTCTACTTGACAACCGTGATACTCACCGGAGATCCGGTGATCGAGTCCCCAAGGAACATGACTTTAGTCGCGGCAGCCGCAACCGGGCTAACCATGCAGGCCAGCGCTGCAATTCCGACAGTAATTTTGTATTGCATCTTATGGAATGAGTGAGTGAACGAAACCGAAATACCTGTTCTTGGTCAAGTCTCTTGCTGGATTTTATAGTATGCCGCTGCATAAACGAGACTGCCACGCTGGACATTGCGCCTGACCTCCCGGTAAGCGGCTTTCAATTGACGGACTATTCATGGGCTAAAATTATGCTTCCTCGCTATAGTAATCGGCCACTAGGATTAGCTCCCGCTAATCAACCTCGGAAAGATTGAAGAATATAAGCGCACGGGAGTGGATCAAATGACCACGATGACTTCTTAGGAACCCAAGAATTGCCAAGCCTTGCATTCGAAGCGACCGAAGCGACCGGTGGTACAACCTTTTTCGCCCAAATGCCTTGTCAGAGTTACATGATATGGCAGCCTTTGGTTTCATTGCCGCAATGTTGCATAGATTGGCCAATAGTATGAATGTAGGAAAACTTTTTGTTTTCCGAGATTCTCCGGACACTCATACTACTTTGCAGCCGTCTGTGATCGAGGTTACAATCGGTGAAAGCTGGAAACCGCCACACAAACTTCAACCATCCACTAGATACAAGCATACTAACCATCAAGGCCAGAATACCAACATATGTGAGATGGGATGGCACAGTGTCACAAATGGCCCCGACACAGCGTGACCCAAATAATTAAGCATACAATCACTTGGCTGTCACCGATCTGCCACCACCGACGCCCTGTAAGCGTACCTTGCTTTCGTCGATCATCATGGGGGCTACCCGTTCGCCAGGTTCCCGAAGACACGCACTAGATCGAAAGCGCAATGCACAGAAAGTGCCACCGGAGCTACGGAGGTTGTGAAGCACTTGTCTCCACGCCAAACCTACTTGACTCATGCTGGTATTTATTGCTCTTCAGGAGACTTCCAAACCTGCATGATTCGATTTCGGTCAGCTTCCTATACCCGAGCCAGAGGGCAAACGGGGCTGCGCGCCAATCAAACCGGTACGTGCCGGTCGCCGCTACTCCCTTGACTCTTATTCCCTAACGTAGCATGAGCGCTTCTCCGAGCATGCCGAACATTTCTGGATTTCTTGCGACAGTATGAGCGACACCGTCCAACCACAGATTGGAGCAGGCGTTTCGCTCCCACGATATAAATGCAAATCGTAGCCTGACGAGCCCTTGCTACGGAGCGCGCCTATTTATGGTTAGTTGACTCTAGTCAAAACTGGTACGTGTATGCGGTCCAAATCCGATCCTCGAGCTGTGATTTTCCTGGTCCCCTTTCGTTGGTAGGTTTTAGGCAGGGTGAAGAGCTCAGGTATCCCATCATGGTCGTGAAATACCAGCAATAGAGCAGGATAAGCGCTCCGCATCGGATAGATGCGTCTAAGTGGCGGACGATCACGCACGAGTAGAATCCTTATATACTAGAGCAAATTCGCTGTTAATTAAACGTACACCACCATGTTGTCCTTCTCAGTTCTCACATTATTGGTATTCTCCACTATCTTCGCGCTCTCACTTCGTGCTCTTCGCCCCCGTCGACGTAGACTGCGTCTGCCGCCTGGCCCTAAGCCTCTACCTCTCCTAGGTAATGTTCACCAAGTACGTTTTCAATTGCGTCCAACTTGAAGGCATGTCAGCTTATCAGACTATAGATGCCAACCAAAGGCCAGGACTGGCTCACCTTCAGCCAATGGTCTAAAATACATGGTCTGTACCAACACCACCTTACGATAGAGTCGCTTGGCCAACCGTGTCTTTGACTACTAGGGGATATGTTTTACCTCAGTATTTTCGGCAAGCCCCTCGTCGTTGTCGACTCGTTCAAGATAGCCTCCGACTTGCTTGACAAAAGATCCTCCAAGTATAGCGAACGGCCCACGTTCCAGATGGCGGGTGAACTGTGAGTGACTTCTCCGATTTTACGGGTTTCTTTTTCCCCCGAGAGCTAAACTCGCTGGTTTTCGTACAGTATGGGCTGGTCCAAGTCGGTCGTACTGTCTCAGTACGGAGACAGGCTCAAGCGGTACCGAAAATTACTTCAGTCAGTGCTGGCAGGCAGAGCCGCGCTCCGTTTTCGTCCACTTCAAACTCAGGAAGCACACCGCTTTGCATCTCGGATGGCTCAAACCCCAGAGAACCTCGTGCAGCACATTAGGCAGTGAGCTAGACAAACGTATGAAGCTTTACCACTGAGTTAACGTTTTATAACGCAGCAACGCGGCGGCAGTAATCATGAAAATAGGCTATGGCTACGATGTTTCCTCAACATCCGACCGCTATATCAGTATTGCCGAACGTGCTCTCAGTTTGTTTGCAGCAGCTACCGTCCCTGGAGCTCATCTAGTTGACCTAATGCCATTCTGTAAGTGGACTCTTATGCTACCTCAAGGCTCAGGAGCTTAAACTTGAACATGGGTCGTGGATCCGCAGTACGGCACCTACCGAGCATAAGCAATAGCCGAGCCGCAAAGGAGGGTCGAGAGGCTTTGATGGAGATGGTTGAACGACCGTTCGGCAATGTCAAGGCGTTTGTTGGCCAAGATTCAGCTGGCGGTCAGGACAATGACTCATTTGTCGCTGCAAGCCTCCTATCTGGAGCCGATGATGACGAGCACATACAGGTAAGTGGTCATTCCGATTGCTTTTTGTTTATTGTATCCCAGCGCTGACAGCCGAATCATAACTAGTGGGCCGCTGCTTCGCTATATGCCGGAGGTGCAGACACAACAGTATCAGCGGTTGAAACATTCTTCCTAGCAATGGCGTTGTACCCTGATATTCAGCGGCGTGCACAAGATGAAATCAATCGCGTATGCGGGGTAGACGATGATGGTATGCTCCACATTGGTGATAAGTTGTTGTTGCAGCGTTCAATGTTGTCTTTATCATCAGAAAAACTCTGCCGACTACCTACTCTAGAGGATCGAGCGTCTCTGCCTTACACGTGGGCTGTATATCAAGAATGTTTACGTTGGGGCGTTGTCACTCCATGCCAGTATCATGTCGCTCGGGACGACGATGAATATTCTCTAGACGGCGATCATAAGGCTGGTCCGTCTGCTCAAGTTAGCATACCTCGTGGAACGTTAGTTGTTGTCAATGCATGGTATGTCCATATTCGTATATTGTGCTAAAAGACTCGCAAACTTATTTTCCACTCTCCCCCAGGTCGATATTGCACAATCCCCAGACATACCCAGACCCATTTCAGTTCGATCCGACGCGGTATCTTCCGTCATCAGGCGCTGAAACTCAGCCAGATCCACGTGATGTAGCGTTCGGTTGGGGTCGAAGGTTTGTTAACTCGTTTTTTACCTTTTGTCTTTTTACTGAATGTTTGTTTGAACCATACTAGACGCTGCCCAGGGATCGCTGTTGCCGACGACTACGTGTTTATTACGATTTGTACCTCGCTCGCTACGCTCACGATCTCCAACGCTCGTTCCAAAACGGGAGACCTTATTCGTGTACCTCGCCCAGAGCATGAAGAAGATATGTGGCGATACACTACCGGGAGCATTAGGTGACTTACTGGTCTTAACTTTCAACGTTACCATATATTAATTAGCTATTTCATGGCAGTCATCCAGAGCCATTTGACGTAACAGTAGTGGCCCGGAGTAACTCTCGGTCTCTATTAACAGAAACAAACTAAGTAGACACAGAACTAGCGAAATCAGTCTTCTTCATATTTCTACCCTCCCAGATTCGCGTCCGACTTCGTTCTAATGAAGTATAAAGTATCTCCTATGTAGTAGACCGTTTGATCTCTCCCTTATATGGGGAGAAAACTATTTGCACATAGTCTAAGCATACAGGGCCGCTATAGACCCAATAGTTCTCGTTGTTTTCGTTGTTCTCATAATGCATACAGTCCTCATAGTCCTCATCCCCGTATTTATCATGCTGAGTTTCATTAAATTTCAACACATCAAATCCAAAAGACTCGCGGTTGGTGAGTATTTTGCCACTTGCCTACTCAGTGGCTGACTCAAAACGGATGCCGATAAACAAACAAACAAACAAACCAAAGCTGGCAAACAGGAATGGATTTCAAATACTGGTCGAGCTCTCCATATTTGCAATATGGCAGCTGGACCGCGCAACTCGCGC
>WSTH01000692.1:0-19659 GCA_019616345.1 Ceratobasidium sp. 395
TCGGCCACTCTCGGGTGGAATTCTTATTCGGGGTCTATACTTATTCACCAGTATACATTATCGGGGTCACTACTGTAGTCATCTTATCACGTGCTATCATCCGTTGGTTTGGTTCCATCCTCATCCAGCGTCTGTGCAATCATACCTTTGTCACCCACTCAGATCAACATCAGTGTAACAAACATGAGCTGGGCTGAGCAGCTAAATCAAACCAGTGACTCATGCTGTGTGTGTGAGTGCCGGCCTTCCCTCATAACTGTGTTCAGTCGGTTTCTGCAAACCGAGCGGAGGAGGCGGTTAATCTCGCGGAATCTACTACTCTAGAGCATCGCCTTTGGCCTTGCTCGAGAATCATTAACGGTTCAAGCCTTGGGATACGGCCCCACGAGAAACGCTATGTGGTTAGGGGATGTGCAGTGACGTGGGGCCTAAGTCGAGTTTGACATTTTACACATCCCCAGCGTTACTATGGGTTGACTAGGCGCCCATGCCAGAGAGGCTGACAGGGCAGCTGGATCGAAAGGCAAGCGGTGAGTTGTTTTCAACACTGCTTACTAATCCTGTACATTATCGTGCATTGGTTTTCTGTTGGTCTGTTGGTCTTCCCCACGTCGGTCAGTATTGGATCGCTGATTTCTTGTGTGTCCCTCATGGTATACAATATGGGATATGGCTGAACGGCCAATCGTTTCGTGTCCGCAGAGTCGGACCACGTTTTTCGACGTCGAAGTGCTGAGTCGGACTCAGCGCCCAAGTCACCGTTGATCTAAGCGATTCAATCCTCGAATGAGCCTAATTCCAACAATAATATGGGCCCACAGGGGTAGTGAGTCGATCCTCTGACATTTTCTACTCTCGTCAGGCAAAGCACGCTGCTTTACGGCTTACAGAGGATCTGACGATTCAAGGATGCTAGCTTGATTGCATGCGTACTACAACGGGAGAAAATCAATCACACTTGATTTAACGAACAAAGTTGCCGATACTCCTCCTCTAACTGCTCCAAAGTCGCCTTCATAAATAAATCTAGGTCAAAATCGCGAAGCGACGGATGCTCGCTCGACCTCGATACCTCGATAACGCTACATAAGTTAGCACCCCTCAGCGTGCTCGCAAGTGAATTGTGAATTCATTTTTGCCCCTGGACGACAGTATCTGAGTATCATCTCTTTATAGTGCGTTCTTGCGATTGACAGTAGCCCACCAGAGCGGGCAAGGTGCAATGCCTGCGCTGGCGCGGGCCTTTCTCTGGTAGAGTTTAGCGCCTGAATATTTATTCGGCAGCACTGACAGGTGTAAAATATAACACGTGTATATACGTGTGTTGTTGGACTTATCTTTTCGCTCCGTTGCTTACAGTACATATGACAAAACTATTTAGCAGACACATAAAATGCTGATTAGAAATCCGGTTAAAACAAGAGTTATACAATCCTACATTCGTCATTCAAGACCCAAATGTCTCGACGTTCTGTATCTCGATCGCGTAAATATGCTCCTTTTATAGACAAAGAAGCCGGGTGGATTCGCCATGGCTCCCAACCCCGGGAGTGTTTGCGTACGCATTCTAGATTCGGTTGTCGATACCGCCGTTCGGATGCGCCAATTCCCCTCCAGACAAATACGATTGCTTGCGAAATCACATTTAGGTCGCGTCCAGTCCGTTTCTTCAGGGTGTTCCACGAATAGAAAACAAGGGCTTAGTTTGGTCAACAACTTGTTGGTCGGGGACGATTGGGTAGTAGGCAGCATCGCCCATGCCGGCTTGCTGACCCACTGTCCGACGACCGCACGAACGTCAATTTTGATAGTATCGGCGCCAAGGCACAGGCCGTACTAGTAGGCTCGTCGGACTCGGAGGTGACGGGGTTGGGCGCGCCGTGGTCGATGGACGCGACGAGCAAGCTAGATCGAAGGGTGACAAGACAAACCACGATACCATAGGAGAGGGTTGTGAAGCCGGCGCGGCGCGGTAGTACTAAATGATATATGACGATTCCATATCCTAGCCTTTGGCAGCAGTGAATGATATCCTCAGCCTGGTAGATAACAATTTCGGAGGTTGCTGGTTGAGATCCCAGCGCGTCAGTAGGCGGCTCAGATCTAACATGGTCGAGATACCGGCACCGTTCACCAGCAGCTAGAGCATCCACAAAGTCTGATACCCGTGGTGGGACTTGAAGAAGGCATAGGGAAAATAGTACCACCAAGGCCACGCCCGACGACAAGGTTGAGAGGGCCCAAGATGGCAGCCGTAAGCTATTGATGGGAAACAGAGTAAGCTCGGTGAATGTATTCTAGGCGCAATATAGTGAAACTTCATGCTAACAAAGTCCATGGATGTATCGCTTGATTTCACTGGTGTTAGCCAGCCAATACTGTGCGTACAGGAAACCCGAATGTTGGTTTGAACCCATGGATTGGGAGAGCCAAACGCGCGAATCCATTGGCGTCGATGTCGTATTAGAGCACAGTACCAGAGGCGACGACAACCATGTTCAGCAGATTTGACGTGTGCGCCTCCAACCAGGGGTTGGCTTCAGGAAGAGAGCCCATCGAACTCAAGAGGATAATTGACGTAAGCAACACTTAACGCCCGGCGTCATCCACGACAAGCCAAATTCAACCCACAACAAGCTCACGCTTCGGCTTGCCTGAGCCATAGCGCACTTTTCGCTCCGTTCCCGGTGCACACCACGTATCACTTTGCAGGTCTGCTGTAGGTCAACATGCTCTTTGTCAGTGAATCCGATTAATCAGGTTCGATAGCAACTAAGGAGTACAAGTGCAGGAAGTGTGCCGACAGCATATATGCGGTACGTATCTGTGGCAGCAATGTTATAGCTCAGGATCCTTGCCGTCTACCCTAGCTGTTAAAAATATGTTATTGTAACCGTCTAACTTAAACCAAGCAGAAACAAGTGGAATGCCATGAAAAGATTCAAACGTCGTGGCATGGGCACGAACGGTAACCCGCAAAAGATGTAGAGTCCCTGTCGAATCGTCTCTACGTTGCATACATACTAAAAGGTAGTGCTTATCGCACGGAGTAAGCAAGAAGAAAAGTGAGAATATAACTTCTGTACGGTGAGTTGGGTTCTTGGTACTAGTAATCTGTGTTATCCTGCTAATTGATTTTAACATGCTCAGATATCATGCGATAAACGGCAGAGAGTAAAACGGCGCTCACCCGAAATACATCAGTGGATGCGAGCTAGCTCATGACCAATCCGCTGCTTCACACATATTCGAGCTTCGCTGAACCTCGTCTTTAAGATCCAAGCATCTCTGATGAAGAGGATGGTCTATGCCCTGTGGGATACGTCTAATCGCCAAGGGGAGGTGGTCAAAAATGAAACTTTTGTAGATATGTCGAGGGATTCTGCCTGCCATGTCCTCCAGGCGACAAATCCATACCTCTGCACAAGCTATCAAGACGTTCATCATCACAGTGCGAGAACCCTGGCTTGATTGCTGTGTGACATTCGGAGGTTGTTTGCAGGATCGTAGTGATTGTAGAATGACCTCTTGACTACCGAATGAGCGACTGGGTTTCGCAATCTCCGCATCGATTATTCTGACCAGCCCCACCATAATATACGGCACTACACGTTCGTCCTCATACTCCAACATACCCAGGTACAGTGAAAAGATATTTCGGCCTTTGGACCCAACGGGTGAAGCTCCGACCCAGAACATCGGAAGGCCTGCCACGAGCTGGCAACAGCGTTCTCTCAGCGAACTAGAACGAGCGGATCGAAAATTATCCAATGCAAGAGCGCATATGTCCATTGCATATGGCGATTTTTTGAGGTAATCTTGATTAAAAATCGTAAGCCAGGCTACTCGAACATCTTCACTCCAAGCATAAGCTCCTTGACTGTCGACAGTTAGGAAAGGTGCGACAATTTCGGTGATGTATTCGTAGTTGGAGCCAAATGACCGCTCTGAGAGGCCGAATATGCTTATTGAAGCCGGCCGACAGTTATAACTCCCGAGCGCATAGGCGATAGTCTTGACATCGTCAGCATCCAAATCGGCAGCATGGTACTTCAAGAATTCCAGGAGTCCAAATGTCAAAAGCGAAGATGTTGTGGCGTTGTCGGATGGCGGCGAGCGATTATAATGCTGGGGAATGCGGTATACTAGACCGTCTTCACCTCGCCAGCCGACGTCATGAACAAACGGCCAGTAGGAATAGTCTCGGCGTGAGCATGCAAAGGCTGTTAAAGCAGTTCCTACAAGGGAATAATACATATGCGAGTTTCCATCGTGAAGGCCAAGAGATGGGAGAAATCGAGCTAGCGTCACCATCAGGCGAGTACACTCGTTGCGGTTTTCACGGCTATCGCTAAAGCCTGGCCAGAGCGTGGCGGCTCTTAACAACTCTAGCAGAGCAGGAGCCAAGAGCGTCACTTGATCCTTGAGATGTAGCTCTAATAGTTGCGTTGTCAACGCAATATACGCCTTTGGCTGGGTACTGTTCGTTGAGCCATGAGCTATGGCACTGAGCGCAAATGCAAGCTTGTTGGGACTAGTGGTTATCGAGATTATTTTGTTGTCGATAAGACTAATATTGAATGTAACAACTTTAGTATAATTTCAATTCGCCTGATATTACCAGCGAAATCTCCCTCACCAAGCTGATAATACTGCGGTTCTGTGACTAGGATGATCACCATACGGGCCGGGGATATCGATTGCCGGTACTAATAGCGCACGACCGTAAAGCGACAAAGCCTCGAGTGAGGTAACGTCCTTCAAGTAGAGCTCTTGGGTGGTTAGACTAGTACCGAAGCAGTTGCGTAGTTTCTGCTCAAGTAACGAACTCGCCCCGCAATCGTGAAGCGGCTCAGAAGGTAACTTGAAACTGGCCCCAGCAATGGCTTGTAGCGCAATGTCAGCCGATCTTGAGTCTTCATAGTTCACAATCAGCCAGGCAAGAGCTCGGCTAGTTGTTTTGTCCATTAGGTCCTCGGGTTCAATCCACGCTAGAGAATTAACCAGAGAAGCACGCCACGTGTAACGAATAGGTTGGCGCAGAAATGCAGGTCTTGGTAACATCAGAACCAGTTTTGAGAGCGGTGTACTATATGGACAGTGCTCCTGTACTAGTGGTAATGCCGTGGAGACCCCGTAAATTGCAATAGAAACCGCTGTCACGATAAGCACAGGGAGAGCAGCACCAAGATGGATGTTCCACAGATACAAAGTCAGCCCTGCCGCAAAAAGTACTGATAGCAAGGCATCGAAACATAAGCTAGATACAGTTGAAACGACGAAAGGACTTACGAAGTGCAAGGTGAAGTACCGAAGGAAGAAAAGCAATTACTTCAGGCATCATCCACTCCTTTAATCCGTCCCATCGCTGCTGTCGCTTCCTGGCTTGCTGGTACGGCTGCCCAGTCAACTCTGCAATGTAACCACGTGTCCAATCTTTGGCAAGCATAGCAACAAGTGACACGGAGACACTGAGGCTTAGAGAGAGAAACCAAAGCGTGTTGACATATACAGCCGACCTGGAAGCAACAAAGTCGGGTCGCTCGGGGAGTGTAAGGTTCAGGGAAGAGCCAGGTTGGCTGTTCGCAATTAAGATAAGAGTTTGGGAGATTGTAATGAGAGTTTGATCGGAGCTCCCAGCTGAATCAGGTTGTAGGTTCTTGGAGCTCTCGATGACGAAGCTAAAAAAAGAAATTAGTGAAGGCAAACCATTAGATACAGTTAAGACGCACGCGGTGGAAATGGCTGAGAATAAAGCAGCCTATTATCCGACAATTCTCAGCCTGTTATGTAAGTACAATCAACACCGGCACTCACGAAGACTGATTGACATTGATTTTGTCAGCTAACTTGACTCTGATGATGCGATTTAAACAATACTCACTCAATATTAGATCGAGTGACCTTTAGTTATAATTACGCAGAACGCATAAATCTCAACATCATTGTATGAGTATAAAAGCTGCATACCTATTCCATCCATCGACTAGATCTGCGTCCCATCGAGCCGCTTCTTGCACGTATGTCTTCCACACTCGAGCGCCCTTACTGAGTTCTTCCCCGTACTCGTCATATCCCGGACGATGCGTTTCGGGAAACTGAACGCCGGCGGGGTATTTACCACTTAGCGGAGCGTCGTTTCTTACTCTTTGAGTCGAACCAGCTTCTCCTTCCTCGTTTACCGGTAGGCCTGCGTCCCGGCCAATATTTAGGTCCTGATAGTCATCATGTTCAGCTTTAAAGCCTTTTCATACCTCTGAACTTCACACTCACTTCGATCGTGTCCGAGTCCAAGCGTTCTTCAGGCGGTTTTATCTGTAAGAGCGCGTCAGAAAACATGGTCATATAGTTACGAAGACATAATAATTCTGAGCAACTGACGTTCTGAGCTCTCGGTTGAACGCTCGAGTCTGATAGTCTATCCTCCGTTTTCTTCAATTTGGCTGTATAGGGCCGAGGGTGACTGTCTGGTAATATCACAGACATAACTATGGTTGAGGTGTAAAGAAAACAAGTGGGGTTTGGCGCAGATGCGTTTTTATCTGGGGCTGGCGGATGTACATAAACGGTATGTTCATGTATGTTGCTTTGTCGGACTCATATAGGCAATCACTCGATGTCTCCGCATGTCATAACCTTTCTTTGTTGGCTAATCAAGCTGTTTCAGAATTTGAGAGTTTCGGACAAAGGATACGCTCACCTTTAACTTGAGGCGGTTACCTGTCCTAAAAAGTCCGTGGACAAACAAAGCTCAACAAAAACACGCCCGTCTGGCAAGGTAACTCAAAAAACACTTTGATTGCGGCTCTACATAGTGATAATAACAATTTTCAATCTGAATCAAATGAAAACCGAATCGAACTATTTCTCTTTCTCACCATTCTCCCCTCCTCTTGAGGTTGGATTCTCTGCTCGTCACTTCGAACTTTCACTCCCCGGCAGCCGCGTCAATGTCGTACGAAATCTAGATATTTTTTTCTGCTTGCCTGGCCAATGGTTTGTGCTTTTCCATCTTACCAGCTATTCAAATGTTGCGTGCGATTCTTGCAAGTCTAATCCGTTAGGGTTGTGAAAGCATTTTTAGTCAAGCCACGACCAAGTTTAGGTGTTGGTAGCGCGAGCCAGAGGGAGTGTCTTGTAAGAAAATTGGTCGGACTGGGAGGCGCAGGATTAGAGATGGCAGAGCATACAGGCCTTCAGTCGCCGCGACCGTAGTAATGTGACTTGAGGTACTACCGGGGCCACCAAGGAAGATAACCTTGTTGGACTCATGGGTTTAGGTGTCGAGGAGGGTGCGGGGTGAATGAAGTGTTTGTTGGAAAATGTTCAAAAATCTCTCCAGCAGTTTGCTGACCTTCTACACCCCCGGTTGTGTGAGTAGATTAATTTATGGATAAAATTTTCAGATGGACTGACCAAAGCTCCCAGCACGGAAGTGTTGGGGTGCGCACTCAGGATATTTCAGTGGTCCTTCGCCTATGGACGACTGTGAAATGACTGCACGAACGGCATGTTTGATAGGGCCAGCGCCGAGAAACAACCCGCACTTGTAGACTCGTCGGACCCAGAGGTGACGTAATTAGGCACGCCGAGGTTGACGGAGGTGACGAGCAAGCTAAGTGAAAGGACCATAAGACAGATGGTAATTCTGTAGGCGTGGTTTGTATAGCCAGCGCGCCACGAGGTAGTATATAATATCTGGCCTATCATGCCCGGCCTATAATAGCTGTGGATGAGATCCTCAGGGTAGACAACCACTTCAGAGGTTGCTCGTCGAGACAGTGCGTCGGTGGGTGATTCACATCCGACATGACCCAGATGCTAGTGCCAGTTCACCAACTGCTAAAGCAGCCATATGTTTTGTTACCCTGTGGTGAGACTTGAGGAAGGCATACGGGAGAGTAATATGGCCACGGTTACGTCCGACAACGATGTTGAGAGGGCTCAAGGTCACAACAATTTTAAGAAAGTCGTAAGCTGTTGTTGGGGAGATGATTAGCTTAGTGTAAGCTACTCTAGGCACAAAAGCAACGAACCTTCATGCTAACTGCGTCGATGAGTGAATTGCTTGACGACAAATAGTGTGCGTGAAGACCCAAACGTCAGTCTGAATCCCGTCGACTGGGAGATTCAAGCGCACGACTCCATAGCAGTCGATGTGGTTTTAGGTTGTAGTGCCAGAGTCGACGACAACTGTGTTCAGCGAATTTGGGATGTGCGTCTTCGACCGGTGGTCGGCTTCGGGAAGAAAGCCGATCAAATTCAGGAGGATAACTGACGTAAGCGACTCTTAGCTCCCGGCGTCATCCCGACCAAATTCAATCCCACGACAGGCTCACACCCAGTTGCCTAAGCCATGACGAATGCGCATGTACTCACTTATTATTAGGTCTAGCGACCTATAGCTCCACACAGCGGGCGACCCTCGGCACCACTCATTCGACTGAATCATAGAGGCATACCTATTCCATCCATCAACTGGATCTACGTCTCACCGGGACGCTTCTTGCACATATGTTTTCTATACCCGAGCGCTCTTATCGAGTTCTTTGCCGTAATCGTCATATCCCGAACGAGGCGGACCAGTGACCTGGCCTATAGTGAGACATCTGTTACGTATAACGGGTCTTACTGCTTACTCGGAAATTTAACTCATTCTTCTCTTATTCGTCTGCCTGCGGGTCCGTGATTTGGTTGATAGATGGGCCCTGATGACTCGCTAAAACTAGCGTTTCAATCTTCCTGTATCTCTGGCCGCTTGCTTACTTTAACCATACATGGATCCAAACACTGTTCAGGTAATTTCACTTTAAATGTGGGTTTAGAAAATGCACTCCAGTACGAGATAATCACTCTAAATCGACACTCTGAATCCCTAGCTGAGCTTCTGTGCTCGAGGGTCGATCTTTCGTTTTCTTCAGTTTAATTTTGTAAGGCTTGGGGGGACTGCTTGGTAGCATCGTAGACATGGTGATGGCAGGACGTGGGTTGGAGATTAGCGCGCATAACCTTTTATTTGGCCCTCACAGGTTGACAAACTGCGGATATATGCGTACTTGTCAACCTTACATCAACTCCTTTTGCCGATCTCTTCCCCATGGAATCTGGGATAGTTTTAGTGAGAACTTCAGGTAGTCAAAACGTTGGGGAAAGGTAGTAGTATCGTTTAGGAATATACAACTCTCCGACCAAACCTAAACGGTTCAATTGCAACCCAGCAAAAGCACTGATTACTCAATTATAATTTTTTTGCATAAATTACTGTAGCCCAGCATAATTCTTCACAAAGGTTTTCGGGAGCTCCGCATCATGTCCTCAAGGCGAGAAAACCATTGCACTGCACATGCTACTCTATGGTATGAATTATGGAAGGAATGAAGGGCCGACAAAAGTCTAACGAGGTTGATGACAGGGCAGATATGGCCAATGAGACTTTCGTCTGCAGCATGAAAGCGAAGCTAATGCGCTAGTGATTGTGATAGCGTCATTAGATTCCTGTACTTGGAAGGCGAAGGCTGCTGCTCTAAATCAGTGGCGTCACTTACGACCCTGGTGTGGTGCAAGTGGAGTGGGAATCTCCGGTATGGAGCGGCACAAACTGCTCGCTCTTGCGAGCAGATTGACTCTCGCCTACCAGGCTCACCCGGCTTCGCATTACCCATACTTTCGCGTGTAGTTCGAGACTGTGAAGTCCGTATATATGCGGTGCTATGCCAATTGAAAGATCGTTTTCAAAACTTTTACGCCGACGAACCAAAAACTTGCTCACGCAAAAGTACGTCATGTGCGACAAAACCTTAGATGCAAACATTGTGCTATTGCCTATGCCATGTACGCGGAACCAGAACATCACCAAGTGTGCTTGACTTGATCGGTCTGCTCCTCGCGTGCCATAGGGTTAGATCGTGAGCTTTCACAAACTACTCCTAATGGGCAATGGTTTTCATCTCTCTAGAATCCATGAGTGCTGACCACCAGCCTAGAGGTCGTCCGAGACACCCGCGTATTTGATGCGTGTCCTACCCTACATGGGCAATGCGCGACGGGACATCTCGGCGATACATAGATCAAGTGCTAGGCCATTCCTCACGTAACTGAAATAATTGCAACATTACACTTTTCCAGAGAAACGCATCTTGATTTGGTTGTTTTATTAGCCGGACTTTGTTGGTTCAACAGAACAGAGACCGACTGGCCAAGAGGCGCCGGAATTGGTAACCCGAGAATCAACCGGCTAACCGACTCGGCCGCCTTCTTGCTTCCACCACCACCAAATTCACCTACTAGTCTGTCTTGGCGTCACCCTTATTGCTCTTATCCCTTGATTAGGATACGATTCGAAGCCATCTGAGAGTCTGTTGACATGTGGTCATTACTTCGATAGTCAAAACCCATTCGGCATAGATATGCCGGGATTCTTGGCTCGTTGGTTCGTTTTGCACACTAAGCTGGCAACCATCTGGCCCTAGGGGTCAGCTGCTGTGGGGTTGTGAGAAGTATTATGGCTCTAGAATTTCCAGTATACGAGACTTATAATATCTTGGGCTATATAGAGCCTCCACTCCAGCATTTGGAAGGATCAACTACCTCTCTGATTTACCATGGCGCTCTTGGCTGTGAGCTTGATCCTCTCTGCTACTTCTACTATTGCTATTCCTCCGTCTCCTGGAGTATGCCAACCTCTGGCTTCCCTTGCATTCAAATATCCGCCCGCTGTAGCTCCTGGTTTATCGGCTCATGTTGCCTACACTAACTTGACCAGTCCTCGCGGCATGAGGTTCGACTCTAGCGGTAATCTCCTCGTTGTTGAGCGTCAGCAAAGAATATCTGCTTTAACTTTCCGAAACGATTCGACCTGTGTTGGATGGGAGAAACGAGTAGTGCTGACAAATACCTCACTCAATCACGGGATCGAAATTGGTCCCGGAAATGGAATACGCCAATATCTCTATGCCAGCTCTCCAGAAAACATGTTCCGCTGGGAATACGACCCAGCAACTGCCACGGTTGTTGGATCTCCGGTGACAATAGTTTGGAATATGACGAACGTGGGCGCACCTTCCGGAGGTTTGTTCTAATCTAATGTCTCGGATCGAATTTTGAAAACGCCGATACTTTAGACCATGTTACTCGCACCCCACTCCTTGAGCCACCGATCAACGGCGTGTCTAAGTATATAATCATCTCCCGCGGGTCCGCAGGGAATGGAGATACTGCTGCGGGTGAGTCATATCCTTGACTGGCGTGAGTTTTAGTATTTATCACTTGGATTATGCAAATCAGCCAATGTAACGACCGGAACCGCTCAAATTCGCCGCTTCTCGCTGGAGAACATCCCATCTGGTCGCGGCTGGGCATGGGCTGACGGTGAGGTTCTCGGTTGGGGTAACCGAAATGGCGTCGCGATGGCATTCTCAAAAGACGGAGAAGGCATATGGGAGGCCGAAAATAGCTCTGATAATCTCCAGTGGCAGGGCATCGACGTTCATCAGGACAACCCAGGTGAGTGAAATCTAAAGCTTTGCGACACGTTTGACTGAATGAATACCTCAAATATAGCCGAAGAGTTGAATCTCATCCCTCTTAAGAACGCTTCTAGTGTCCCGATCGCCCAAAAGTTCTACGGCTACCCCAATTGCTTCACTGTCTGGAATAGCTCATCCGTAGCCAAGAACGGGACTGGTCCGCAGTTTAACTTTGATACCGGCGAACAGTTTTCAGTTCTCAACCCACCGACGAACCCAACCGATGCATGGTGTGCCGAACCGGCCAATAATGTGCCACCTGTTTTATCGTTCCAGGCCCACTCGGCCCCGCTTGACATTGTGTTTTACAAAAATGCAAGCGGATCGAGCCCTGAAGGCTTGGCGCAGTGGGAGGGAGATGCATTCGTGAGCTTCCATGGCTCTTGGAACCGTGATGCTGCGACTGGTACGTATATTCATTATCTTCGTGAAACGTCATACCGTAACCTAGGACTTGAATACGCAGGATATAAAGTGGTCCGTGTTCCGTTTAAGGAAGATGGGAGTGGTCCTATTGCCGCACCCAATTCTAAAACCGGATACGAAAGTATCGTTGGGGCACCGGATCTGTCCAAGTGTGCAAGCAAGTGTATTCGTCCAGTGGGGCTTGTATTCGACCAGGGCGGCCGATTGATTGTTAGCTCTGATTCGAGCGGAGAGGTGAGATTTGAGCTCGCAGCGCCAGAGCTACTCAGAAGCTGATGCGTTGTGATTCCGCTAGGTGTTTGTTATTCAGAAGTCAGGCAATTGATCTGGCTCACGTAGACATATAAGTTGCTCCCCCATCATTTTTCATCGGTACGAATCTTGAACCGTGTCTGCTTTGTCCGGCGTTTCATGTATGAGTGCCACGGATGAGGGGAATAATAGCAAAGCAATTTTTTGAAGCATGGATTGAACCATTCACCAAATAATCACAGCGCCAGATTTATAACAAGACGTCTAGGGGCTTGCGAGGGGCACAACACGTGAAGAGAATAAGTTGATTGTACCTGCACCTCAACCATTACACATGTAGACGACAAAATCAAGATTGTTCAACTAAACTTCAATTACATCTAGGGATCAAAATGCCCACTAGAGCTTGAATACATCCTGGTTCGACTGCCAACCTCCCCACCTCCCTCCATCGCTAGTCAGAAGCCGTATAGGCCTATAAGAGAGCCTAATATTGTTCTTACACTTACTGACTCGCTAGTTCGCCCTTTCGCCGACCGAGCCATCGCCGCGCATATACACCTCTCGTTCAGGTGTGGCAAGAGATAGAAAATCGCCAAGTTTAGATGGGACTAGTTCTGACTAGTGTTAACCGAGCGTACGCCGCCACTGAGCGAGGTGACGCGCAGGTACAGGTTACCGGGCATGTAGCCCTCTTTGAGATAGGCATTCGAGGTGGCGAATGCTACCTAAGACCCACTTGAGGGATCCTCGAAGAGCTCTTCAACGCTATCGTTCCATAATCAGATAGACACGCTGCTTCGCAGATGAGAGAAGGCTCAACATACGGGCCGAAGCTGCCAGACTTAGAAGTCCTTGCGCACGCCACGGCCCGTCGGCGCTGTACGTCGGTAGTACTATCATCAATGCATGTTAGCAACGTGTTGTACGTCTTCTTGACACGAATACAGCATCCTATAATGCGGTGACTGGGTCCATTCAGCCCGGCTGACTTTGCAATCACCACCCAAGACCCAACCCGAAGAACCGTCCCCAGCTATCGCAGCGTCGTAGATCCCCGCCCCTGTCCGTCGGGAAGTGGTTATGCCGAGGCTAGGCCAGGATGTTATATGTTTCGTGTACCCGCAAGGAGCAGGGGACTTGGCCGACAAACGACGCCAGAGAATAGGCGCTAGTTCTCAATCGTTTTCGATCGCCAGAGCTGTGGTAGAGTAGCATCGGATGGCAGGCGTCGTCGCTGAGCAGGGCTCCCTTGTGGACTTGTGGATCCATGTAGAGAGAGGCTGGCGTGCACTCACTAAGGATACTTGGGACCACTCGAACATCTCGACGCTTGACCCCAATTATATAAGTAGGCTCTTGACAAGAAGATGTTGCTCGAAAGTTTCAACGAGCACGAGACAAACGGAAAGCGCGTCGGGGTCAATGGAAATGACGGGCGAATTGAGACAGAGGACGACGAGAGGTATCGACATATCACGGAGGGGTCCTGCGAGGTAATAGGGGGAGTGCAAAGATTCATCGACTATAGAAGTCGCAGACTATGTCTGCTATGAACAACACCTCCGGAACCCGCTCACGGGAAGGGGGCGTGGAGTCGCAGAGCCCTTGAGACGAGGAATTAACTAATCATCAAGTAGCCTAATCAAGCCGATGCGAGATGAAATGAAAACGGGACAGACCTTCGGATTAGTAGCGTTGACAACTACATCGTTTTAAACCCGTGTTGGCTAGCTAGTGAAGATTCGGATCAATTAGGAAGGTGAAAGCACGTTCTGTAGGCATTGTTTAGAGATACAGCGTGCTAGCAGGGTCATCGAGGCCAGAGTCAACAACAACTACGTCGGATGGGTTCGGGATACGTGTCTTCAACCTTGTGGTCGGCTTCGGAATGAAAGCCGATCAGCCGGGTGTACAAGGATGACGTCAGCGCTCCCTAGCGCCAGGCGCCACTACCAACAAACCAATTTCCATGACGAACTTACATTAAGGGCCAGTTGTCCCGCGGCTTCTGCTCCGCTTTGTCTAGTCACAGGATAATTGACCTACTGCCAGCTCTTAAGCTCTACGCTGGTGAATTGAGCATCGGATCAGAAGCATGAGCGCAGAACACAAACGGCGGGCCCGCATATACGTCACATCTCCTGGCAGTAGCGACGTCTAGCTGCGAAGCACTGTTTTGTCGCATATTTCAGCTATATGGGCTTATAAATGTACAATTATATTCGCCCGATTTAGATCAAGCAGTGGAAAAAAGGAGCGTGGCGATGGAATACGGCGTTTATGTAAAGGCAGTGTGCCATACCATCCTAAAATATCATTTAACATCCAAACTCTAGCACACAGGCTCGGATGCTATGCGTACAGGTAGAGTTAAGGAGCGTAAATAAATAGTTGAGAAAGCCCATCACACTATTCCCACACATAGACAAGCAAGGTACACGGTGATGCACAGACTAGCGTCTTTATTGGGTTCAGACTCCTCTCCGCTTGAACATGCACCACCTGGCTGGCGGCGATTTGTAGAAAATAATCAGCAAAGCTCAAATTGTTCAGAAGGACGAATTACTTACGCTAACACGAGTGGATAGACATGAGATCATGACCAGTCAGGCGGGCCATCGGTGTCCAGAATCTGTGAGCACCGTGTCTGGAACGCCCAATTTTGCTCGTCCCAAATAGAGTAGCCTTGGTCCTGCGGGTTCAAGCTCAAACACAACAAAACAAAGCTCTCATTAACATGTCCAGGTATCCTGCTCACGATGTCCTCCAGGCGAGGAAGCCATGCCGTCGCACATGCAAGCATCAGAGTATCCACTGTCAAGCGCGAATGTCTTTGATTTATTCTCTGTATCGCATCCAGAAATGGACCGAAGACCAAAAGGGGGCTTAAAACCGCAGTCTGCTTGCTAAGTGATAGGTTTGACTCGGAATCGGTTGCGCTACGAATAATCATAACGATCCCTGTCATAATATATGGCACAATCCGTTCGTCCTCGCACTCTAGCATCTCGAGATATGATGGTAACACATTCCTACGCAATAGCCCGTTGATTAGGTTGCGGCCTTTACCGGCAGCCAATAGCGAACAATAGCTTTGTTTGAGCAGGCCGGAATTGGCAGAACGCAAATTCTCCAGTGCAAACGCGCATATATCCACAGCCTGCGGCGAGTTTTCTAAAAACGAGGAACTGAATACGGCAAGACACGCTGCTCGAGCATCTTCGTTCCAAGCATAAACCCCTTGACTATCAGGTTTCAGGAGAGACATAGCAGTCTCGACCAGGTATCTGTGGTTAGAGCCAAATACTTGCACTGGAAGCGTATGTATGTTGATAGAAGTAGGTCGAGAGTCGTGGTTTCGAAATGCAGTGTAAATGTTTATAAAATCACCGCTACGCAGGCTGTCTGCATGATATTTAAGAAGTTCGAGGAGTCCAAATGTGAGAAGTGAATCGACGGCCATGGATGACGGGGAATTCTCATAGTACTTAATGATAGAATATGTTTCAGCTCTTCGGTTCACTTGGTCCGGTGAACTTTCGAACAGTGGCCAACTATGATAGCTACGGCGTGAACATGCAAATGCTGTCAGAGCAACTCCCACTAGACCAAGCACCTGAAGTGTAGGGTCCAAGGCGGCCTCGGAGGAATTTGCGAACTGGACAGCCGTAATCATGAGACGGACATAATCGGGGGTATTCTCGTCTACAGGTTCAAACTTTGACCAGTGCGCTAAAGCCCGTAAGAGCGCCAACAAAGCAGGAGCCTCGAGTGTGATGTTGCCCTTGATATGCAATTGTAGTAAGTGATCTGTCAAGACTATGTAAGGGCCCGGCTTAAACAAGTAGGGGAGTCCACCAATGGATATAGCAGCTAACGAGAATGCAGCCTTGTTGGGATCAGAGGTTGCTGACACTGTCCCGTTATCAACGAGACTAGCATCTCAAGAAGCCACGTCAGCTAACTAAGTTGCTAAGCACAAAGTACAGTCTCTGCTCACCAGCGTAACGACGGCGTCACCATGGACGAAAAAACTTCCCAAGGTGCATGGGTTTCTCCCTAACCATTGACTTCCGGCTGGAACGACGCTGGGTTTGTTAGCGCTCGGTGATAGAGCGATGCAGCTTCGAGTAGTGCGCGATCCTTCAGATACATTTTACCAGTACTTTACCGGGTCACAAAGCAGCTTTCCACCCTTTCAAAAAGTAGCACATGAGCACCACAGCGGTGTAGCGGCAGCATAGGTAGTTTGGCATTAGCCCCAGCGATCGCCTGTAGCGCAACGTCAGCCGACTTTATATCCTCATAGTTCACGATCAGCCAAGCAAGCGCTCGGCTAGTCAGATCATCCATCAAATCTTCTCCGACTACTTGTCCCAACGGCCGCTCAGGCTGAGGTATCAGCTCTTCTGGCTCAGCGGAGCTCAACCAACGCTTCAGATGGTGCACAAACTGGGGCTTTGGAAACAGCCTAATCAGCTTCGAGAGAGGCGTGTTATATGGACAGTGCTCATCCAGTAGCGGCAGTACTGTCGACACGCCGTACGCCACTACAGACATCCCAGTCACGACGAGTACCGGAATAGCAGCTCCAAGATGGATGCCCCACAGATATACCGTCAGCCCAACTGCAAACAGTACTTGTATAAACATGAGTCATGTTGACCAAACGCGACCAGAATCAGTGAATGGTACACTTACAAAGTGCCAGATGAAGAAGCGAAGGCAGGAACGTGATCACCTCAGGTACTCGCCACTCCTTCAGTCTATCCCACCGTCGCTGTCGCTTGCGAGCTTGCTGATACGGTTGTCCGGTCAGTTCTGCCACATAGCCGCGTGCCCAGTCCTTGGCAAGCATAGCGATGAGCGAAACTGAAACGCTAAGGCTGAGGGAGAGGAACCAGAGCGCATCCACGCATACGGCTGATACAGGCACAACAAACGTCTCAGACTCCGGCGCTGTGAGGTTGAGAGGAGATCCAGCTTGGTTGTTCGCAATCAAGAAGAGGGTATGGGATATCGCAGACAACGTATTAGACGAGGTCACAGCAGGGTCGGGCTGCAAACTTTTCGAACTCTCAATAACAAACCTGGGTTAGATCCGAAAATCTGCTCAATTCCAATACGAGTACGCAAGACTTGCTAAGGGCTTACGTGGTGGATATGGCCGAGAATAAGGCGGCCTAACACGAGATAAGTGTCAAACTTAGACTTGACCATAATTTCGACATGTAGTCGCACGAGCTACTCACGAAAACTAGGGGCACCCGTCGACGAGTCAGTCAACGCAGCTACTTTATGCTAAGCGCATAGACTCACTTAGTATTAGATCTAGTGACCTGAAGTTCGTACAGCGCGCTGCGCTTAGCATCTCGCTTTTGGCCGGAGGACACGCACGTACCTGTTCCATCCGTCGACCATATCCGCGTCCCACCGGGACGCTTCTTGCACGTATGTCTTCCACACCCGAGCGTTCTTGCCGAGCTCTTTACCGTATTCGTCATATCCCGGGCGAGGTACCTCGGTGAACTGAGCACCAATGAGACGTTCATCGTCTCGCCGTACGGTGTTGCTTACCCAGGAGCCTCGATCATCCTTCCCTTGCTCATCCGCCGGTGGGTCTGCCTTCTGACTGACAGCCGGGTCGGCCTACCAGACGGTTTACTGTCATCAGCTTTTAAGCCTTTTCTTGTTTTATACTTCACATTTACCTCAATCGTATGCGGATCCAGGCGCTCTTCTGACGGTTTGGTCTGTATACACTATCAGAAAGGGCTATTGGTGTCAAACTCCGACTAACGGTTTGTATATCTGGATGGACGTCCGCGTCTGTCGGTTTATCCTCCGCTCGATTCATCTTTGCTTTATAGGGCTGGGACTGATTGTTCGGTAGCATCATAGACATGGTGGTGGTTGTAGGGTAGAGAAGTTTGGATTAGCGCCACGAGTTTTTACCCGGCCTCATGGCAGGTGCAACAAACACAGGATATATGCACATTTGTCGGACACGTATTTGGCAATTATGGGCTCTCGACGCCCCTGCCAAGCCTATCAATATGTAGTGTTCTTTGTCGGGGTCTCGACTTCCTTTGAACGCCTCGCGCATCGCATTCGCAAGCCGGCGAGTAAACCGCCCCCAGATACACCTGCACACTTTTGTCCAACGAAATAGTTCAACAAACACTTCGATTGCAACTCCAGTAAAAAAACAGCGATACAATCATACACTTATTATCCAGGATCCAAATTGAATAACAACCCCGAAAACATCTTCTCCCACACTATTCACTTCTCAACTCAACTCTAGAGCTTAGAAACACCCTGCTCCTTGCTCCCGACCTCCCTCCACCACTCCTCGGCAGCCGCATCAGCGTCGTACGAGAACTGGATCTTGTTCTTGCCCTTGTCCGCCCACTGGTTCGCGCTGCCCTCGGTCTTGCCAGCCATCGCAGCGCGCATGCTCGCGTCGCGCTCTTCTTGCTCCGGTCCGTCGGCGTAGTGGAAGATCTTCTGGTTAAGACGGGACTGGGCCTGGGTGTTGGCTGTGCGAGCGAGACGCAACGTCTCGTATGCGCGCAGGAAGTATGGGACTTGTTCGGTCGAGTTGACGCGGGAGAACAGGTTGCCGAGCACGCAGCCGTCTTCGATGGCCATGGCCGCACCTTGGGCGCGGTAGGGCAACATGGGATGGCAGGCGTCGCCGAGGAGGACGACCTTGTTGGACTTGTGGATCCAGGTGTCGAGAGGGAGGCGGTCGCGCAGAGCCCACTTGAGGGTGCTCGGGACCATCGCGAGGAGCTTCTCGACACTTTAAACCCGGGTTATATCAATACACTGTTAAGTTGTAGGGGAAAAATATGAACGTACCGAGGCTCCCAGCCCTGGAAGTCCTTGCGCATGTTATCCCCAGATCCCTCAGCGCTCCACGACTCGGTAGCACCATCATCAGGATGCAACAACACCATGTTGTACTCCTTCTTGGCGCGAATGCAGTAACCCATGATATGGCGACCGGGACCCATCCAGCCGGTCATCTCAGGGTGCTCGACGAGCGAACGGAGCTCGGGGTCGGCAAGGAGCTTGTCGGTCGGGACGATCGCGCGGTAGGCGGCGTCGCCGGTGTCGACTGGGCGATCGACGTGTCCGACGACGACTTCACGGATGGCGGACTTGACACCGTCGGCACCGACGAGCAGGTCGCACTTGAAGGTCTCGCCGGACTTGAGGGTGATGGAAGGCGCCTCGGGGTCGATGGAGGTCACGAGAGAGTTGAGACGGAGGTCGATGAGGGGGACGGTGATGTCGTAGAGGAGTTTGTGGAAATCGGCACGCTGCGCATTGTTAAGTTAGATAAATCAAATTTAATCGTTCCTGAGAGAAACTCACGTGGATGTGGTAGTAAGGAGCGCCATGCTCATTCTCAAACTCGCCACCCCACTTGGTCTCACCGACC